>JARQOD010006358.1:0-43283 GCA_033576555.1 Oophaga sylvatica
AGCAAACGGAGAGAATCAGGGCGGGAACATGCAAGCTGGAAAACTCCATTTTGACTGAGGGCAAGATAGCTGCAGCAAAACAGAAAGAAAAATGGCAGACGAACAAACTGAGTTTCAGAAACAGATACACAGAACCTTACATTACTCCCCCCTTAGGGACAACCTCCGGATGACCTCAGACCAGGCTTGTGTGGGTACCTCTGATGAAACTGACGGAGCAAGCGAGGAGCATTAACGTTATTGACTGGCTCCCATGAGTTGTCCTCCACTGGGTAGCCCTGCCATTTAATCAGATATTGTAACTGATTTCTATACAACCTGGAATCTAAAATCCTTTCCACCACAAATTCTTCCTGACCATCGACTAGCACTGGGTCAGGGCAAGGAGAAGAACGTCCAGGAAACGTATTGGGTGTCGCAGCCTTTAGTAGGGATACATGAAAGACAGGGTGGATTCTCATAGTTCTGGGCAATTGAAGACGACAAGCAACGGCACTTATAATCTTACTGATTTTATAGGGTCCAATGTACTTATGTCCCAACTTAGACGATGGAATCCTTAACTTAAGATTTCTGGTTGACAGCCAGACCAGGTCTCCTACCTTAAAAGCTGGTGCAGGTTTACGAAATTTATCTGCTGCCTTCTTGTACCTTTCCTGAGCCGATTCCAGATTCTCCTTTAGAAGATCCATATTCTTCTGTAAAGTCGTGACTCTTTCAGCCACTGCTGGCAAAGGCGTCTCTATGGGAAATCGTGGTAGAATGTTAGGATGATAACCTAGATTAGAGTAAAAAGGAGACTGTTTAGTGGAGGCACTCTGAGAGTTGTTGTAAGAGAACTCAGCCAGTGGAAGTAGATCCACCCAATCATCCTGTAGGTGGCAGATAAAGCAGCGGAGATACTGCTCCAGGGTTTGATTGGTTCGTTCGGTTTGTCCATTAGTCGGGGGATGAAAAGCAGAAGAAAGGTTTACTTTAATGTCCAATGCTGCACAGAAATTTTGCCAAAACCTAGAAGTGAATTGCACCCCTCGATCCGAAATAACCTCATCCGGTACTCCATGTAAACGAAACACATCTTTAATCATCAAATCTGATGTCTGTTTTGCAGTGGGTAAGCCGACACAAGGGATAAAATGAGCTGCCTTTGTTAAACGGTCAACCACCACTAGAATAGTGTTCTTCCCTTGAGAGGTTGGTAATTCCACAATGAAGTCCATAGAAATGGATCCCCACGGGCGGGACGGGGTGGGAAGAGGCTGTAACAGACCAGTTGGTGAAGAGCGAGGTGTTTTGCATCTTGCACAAACCTCACACGAAGTGACATAGTCCAAAACATCCTTCCTACAAGTGGGCCACCAAAAGAAACGAGAAAGAAATTCCTGTGTCTTTAGAATTCCTCTATGCCCGGCTATTTTGGAATCGTGAATGAGTTGCAATACTCTCAATCTGACTGTTTCAGGTATATACAGACGTTGTCCCAGAATCCACACACCATTCTTAAAGACAAGACTTACGTCCCTTGGGGGTTGAGCCAAAAAAGAATCCGCATGGTATGCTTCCTTGATGTCTTTAATTAGGTCTTGATGATGAATCACTCCTAGGAATCTAGAGTCAGGAAGAATAGTCTTAGGAGGAGTAATTGGACGTGTCTCTGCTGAGTAAATCCTAGAGAGTGCATCAGCCTTTCCATTGCGCGATCCTGGTCTATAAGAAATAATAAAATTAAATTGGTTTAAGAAAAGATTCCAGCGAGCCTGGCGAGGAGTCAGGCACTTAGCCGACCTGATAAACTCAAGATTACGATGGTCTGTCAGAACGACTATTTGCTGTGCAGCTCCTTGAAGAAGGTGTCTCCATTCTTTGAAGGCGGCAATAATGGCCAACAACTCTCTATTGCCCACATCGTAGTTCTTCTCAGCCGAAGACAACTGCTGGGAAAAGAAGGCACAGGGATGCAAGACATTCTTCTCACCTGTTCTCTGAGAGAGTATAGCTCCCACGGCACAGTCTGAAGCATCCACCTCTATTATGAAGGCAAGCTCTGGGTTGGGATGTACTAGGATAGGTGCAGTGGTAAATTTATCTTTTAGACGGGAAAATGCTTCCTGGGCTTGGGGAGTCCAGGAGAACTTAGACTCTTTCCGGGTAAGTTGGGTGATAGGTGACACTACCTCAGAGAAATTTCTAATGAAACGTCTATAGAAGTTTGCAAACCCGATGAAGCGCTGTACCTCCTTCACATTTCTAGGACTTGGCCAATCATTGATGGCTTGGGTTTTACTTCCATCCATACTAATTCCTTGTGTAGACAGTACATACCCCAGAAATTGAATTTCGGTCTTATGGAATTCACACTTTTCAAGCTTGATGTAAAGATGATTTTGTCTTAGACGTTCCAAGACCATTCTCACATGTCCATGATGTTCCTCTGTGGAGTTAGAAAAAATTAAAATATCATCCAAATAAATTACCACGAATGTATCTAGGAGATCCCTGAAGATGTCATTCACCAAGTGTTGGAAAGTGGCTGGGGCGGTACTCAGACCAAAAGGCATAACCAGATATTCAAAGTGTCCATAGCGTGACCTGAATGCAGTCTTCCATTCATCCCCAGGTCTAATACGGACTAAGTTATAGGCCCCACGAAGATCTAGTTTAGAAAAAATTTTGGCATGTCGCACTCTCTCCAATAACTCAGGGATTAAAGGCAATGGATAACGGTTTCTAATAGTAACCTTATTGAGTTCCCTATAGTCTACGCATGGTCTCAGGGATCCATCTTTCTTCTTTACAAAGAATATGGGTGCCCCTGCAGGAGATGAAGAGGGGCGAATGAAGCCCTTGGCTAGATTTTCGTCTATGTACTCTTTTAAAGCCTTCAGCTCGGGCCCCGCCAGGGGGTAGATCTTACCAAAAGGTATCTCTGCTCCAGGCAATAATTCAATTGGACAATCATATGGACGGTGAGGAGGAAGCTGGTCAGCGTTCTTCTTGTCACATAAATCCACATAGTCCTGGTATACAGCTGGTAGTTCAGGGACTGACATGGTTCCTTTAGGAACAGAGCAAGCTGAAATTTTTGGACTCATCTGTTTCTCTGGAAAGTGTAATTCCTTGGTCTCCCAGTTAATGGTAGGATTCTGAGCCTGCAGCCATGGTAGCCCTAGAATAATGGGAAAGTGAGGAGAAGAGATAAGCATAAAGGACAGTTTCTCTTGATGATCTTTACCCATAAGAACCTTTAAAGGCTCTGTTTCCTGATCCACTGGTCCAGAGGTCAGCAGGGAACCATCCACAGTTTCCATCTGTACTGGAGCAGCCTTCTTCACTGAACGTATTCCCTGTTTTAGAGCAAAGGAGACATCCATAAAATTTCCACTTGCACCTGAGTCGATCATAGCAGAGCTAGACACCCAGGCTGAGTCAACCCAGAGTTTGATGGAAAGAAAACAGTGAGAATTGTTTTTCTTACAACTCAGCTGGGACAACCGCTGAGGAAACTTGAAAGATGGCAGCATTTACACAGTCAACGTCCTCAGAGGTAACGGAGTTTAAGTCCGAGAAATCAAGATCTGTTGCTGCAGCTCTCTCTGGAGCCTGAGGCTCGGACCTGACAGATCCCCTCTCGCAACACTCACAATGAATGAGTGCTGCAGTAGTCTTGCGAGAACGGCTGGGACAGTTAATAATAAAGTGCCCTGACTTACCACAATAAAAACATAGATTCTCCTTAAAACGATGTTCCTTGCGTGCATCACTAACCCGTCGTAGTAAAGAGTCTACCTGCATGGGTTCAGGTTCAGGTTCCCGTGTAATCCTATTCAAAGGTTCCTTAGCTGGAGAGGAAGGTAGGAAAAGGTTAGTACGATTGCTTTCGAACCATCTCTCTTGCCTGCGTTCAGTTAAACGAGTATCAATACGGATGCAGTAGTTAATAAAGTCACCTAACGCAGTGGGAGGGTCGGCACGAGCAAGTTCATCCTTAATTAGTGGGGATAACCCCTTTCGAAAAATAGATTTTTTGGCGGAATTGTCCCAGGTGGTATCAAGGGCCCATCTCCTGAAATCCAAGGCATATTCAGCTACCGAGTGCTTACCTTGGCGCAAAGCTAACATGGCTGCTTCAGCTGTTGCACCTCGATTGGGGTCATCAAACACCTGCCCCATGGCTGAAATAAAATCATCAAGGTGATTCAAACAATCATCCTCAGTCTCAATCAGAGGGTTTGCCCATATCAAAGCCTTGTTGGTAAGCAACATAATTATAGTAAGCACCTTAGATCGTTCAGTAGGAAATTGTGAAGCATGTGCAGAAAAAAAAAGATTGCATTGATTAACAAATCCCCTGAATTTTTCACGTTCACCACCAAAACGAAAAGGGGGCAACTTGGGAATCCCAGAACTCGGGGCCACGGCAGGAGCCTGGACTCGCCCCTCCAGAACCTCAATCCTGGCTCGCAAATCCTGGGTAGTCTGTCCAACCACTTGCAAATTGTGATTATTTAGGTCCTGAAGATTTGTAAAACGGGTCTTTATATTCTGCAAATCTGCAAGGATATTATCAGTCACTCCGCAAAGTTCCTTTATACGGGCCTCCATTTTCCAGATCTTTTAAGACAGGATACTGGAAGAAGAGGAGAGAAAAAAAAAACAATAGTGTTCACCTGTGGCAACACTGAAGAAAGAAAAAACTTTAAGGGAACTGCTCACCTGGAATGGTTGTGAGAAGTCACAACCACTATCATCACAGAAAGCTTTCAACCAGACATCTGATATCCAGAGTTTCAGCAGACAAAAAGAGAAGAGAAAAAAAAAACAAAACAATAGTGTTTACCTGTGATAACACTGCAGAAAAAAAAACTTAAGGGAATTGCTCACCTGGAATGGTTGTGAGAAGTCACAACCACTGTCATCACAGAAAGTACAACCGGACATCCGATATCCACAGTACAGCAGACAAGCCTTTCCAGACCCAGCAGACACTAACGTTTGGCTTCAGAATCTTGTAATGTATGTGGTACAGTTCATATAGCGTCTTGTGCTTGGGTGCGATGAAAATACTTGAGACACAGGTTGATAAAGAAAGTCTTGTATTGCTTCATACAAATTGGCAAAATAAACACACAGGTTGCAAACACAGAAGCAGGAGACACAGCAGGCCAGAGTAATCTAAGCTCAGCAATAACTCTCCACAACAGATTCAGATCTTCTTCTCTGTTACCGCAAGTCCATGCAAACGTGAGGCTCTCAAGAGCAGAGTTCAGAGTCCACAAGTGCTTCAGAGTTCCTCAGAAGGAATGGCTGGAATACAAGGTCCAAGGCTTCAGGAGTCAGAACACAGGTTCACTGCAGGCTAGATTCTGAAGCACTGATTACTCAGCTGTGGCTGTTTAAGAAGCAAATGGAGAGAATCAGGGCGGGAACATGCAAGCTGGAAAACTCCATTTTGACTGAGGGCAAGATAGCTGCAGCAAAACAGAAAGCAAAATGGCAGACGAACAAACTGAGTTTCAGAAACAGATACACAGAACCTTACACTGGTATGGACATTTTGAATATTTGGTGATGCCATTCGGACTCTGTAACGCTCCTGCTGCTTTTCAACATTTAGCCAACGACATTTTCAGGGATTTATTGGACCAATATGTGGTAATTTACCTCGATGACATCTTAATCTTTTCTGACTCCTTACAGGAACATCAGGAACATGTCAAAACCGTACTTAGACGTTTGAGAGATAATCATTTGTACATCAAACTCGAAAAGTGTGAGTTCCATTGTTCTGAAATTCAATTTTTAGGCTATGTTATCTCGCCTCAGGGATTGAATATGGAGTCCAGCAAGATCCAGGCAATCTTGGACTGGCCGGTACCAGGAAACATTAAGGAGGTACAACGATTCATTGGCTTTGCTAACTTTTATAGACGGTTTATCCGAAATTTTTCAGAAATTGTCCGTCCCATCACTCTCCTCACCAAGAAGGGGAAGAAGTTTGAATGGTCTTCGCAAGCTCAGGAAGCCTTTGATCGCCTGAAGGGTTGTTTTACCACGGCTCCAATATTGATGCATCCGGATCCTGCACTGCCTTTTATCGTGGAGGTGGACGCGTCTGACTGTGCATTGGGAGCTATACTCTCACAACGTACCGGAGACAAAGGTTTGCTGCACCCGTGTGCCTTCTTCTCTCGTAGGTTATCTTCTGCAGAACTGAACTATGATGTGGCAGATAAGGAACTTTTGGCAATTATTTCTGCCTTTAAGGAATGGAGACACCATTTGCAGGGGGCAACTCAGCAGGTAGTAGTACTCACGGATCATCGCAATTTGGAATTCCTTAAGTCTGCCAGGTGTCTTTCTCCTCGACAAGCTAGGTGGAGTTTGTTCTTGAACCAGTTTAATTTTATTATTTCGTACCGCCCAGGTTCACGTAATGGGAAAGCTGACGCATTATCCCGAATCCATACCGTGGATTCCGTGCCTGGGACCCCGTCTAAGACCATCTTGTCGGAGGCCAATTTCGTTGGAGTGCTCCGGAACCGGGACTTGTGGCAGGAGATCAAGCTGGCCTATGACGGTGACGTATTTCTTGCAGCTCCACCTGACAACGTGAATCTTGTCCTTCGGAATGGTGTGTGGCTTAGAGATCGATGTATTTATGTCCCAGAGGCTGTAAGACTTCGAGTTCTCAAATTGGTCCACGACTCTAAATTGGCTGGTCATAGGGGGGTACAGAAGACGCAGGAATTGTTAACTCGTTTTTTTTTGGTGGCCTACCTGCTTGAAGGATGTGAATGACTATGTCCGCTCTTGTGAAGTTTGTGCCCGGTACAAGGTTCCTCGCATTTCACCTACTGGTCTTCTTAAACCGCTACCTGTACCGTCTCGCCCTTGGGGGTCTATTTCGATGGACTTTATTGTGGAGTTACCCACCTCTGGTGGTAAAAATACTATTTTGGTGGTAGTAGACCGTTTAACGAAAGCTGCTCATTTCATTCCGTGTGCTGGTCTTCCCTCAGCTACAGAGACAGTAGATCTAGTTATCCAGAACATTTTCCGGCTGCATGGGTACCAGATGAGATCATTTCTGACCAGGGAATACAATTTACCTCTAGATTTTGGAAAGGATTTTGCTCTGCGCTCCACATTAATGTTTGCTTGTCTTCTGCATACCATCCTCAGACCAACGGGCAGACCGAACGGACAAATCAAACCTTGGAGCAATATCTACGCTGTTACGTCAGTCATTTGCAGGACGATTGGCTGAAGCTACTTCCTTTAGCGGAATTTTCGTACAACAACTCCTAAAGCAGTTCCACGAAGGTAACGCCTTTTTTTGCCAACCTGGGTTATCATCCAAGTATTTTGCCTAGGTCTCCGGTTACTATTTCGGTACCAGCGGTTGAAGACAGAGTGACGGCGTTGCAACGTAATCTTGAAGTTTTGAAGGACTCCCTGACCACAGCACAGGAGCGTTACGAGAAGTCGGCCGATAGATTCCGGAAACCAGCACCTATGTATAAGATAGGAGACTCGGTTTGGTTGTCCACCAAGAATCTAAAATTGGGTGTTCCTTCGCAGAAACTGGGACAGAAATTCATCGGTCCATTCAAGATCACTGGGATTGTGAGCTCGGTTGCCTGTCGGTTGAAGCTACCACGGACTTTAAAGGTACACCCAGTATTTCATGTTTCCTTATTAAAACCAGTCTCTCCTAACACGTTTCAGGGACGTATTGTACCTCCTCCTCCACCAGTGTTGGTTGATGGCGAAGAACAATTCGTGGTACAGGATATTGTTAATTCGAGACTTCATAGAAACCGGCTTCAATATCTAGTTAGATGGCAAGGTTACTCTCCTGAAAATGATTCTTGTGAACCAGTAAGTAACATCAATGCGCCCCTGAAGATTGCTCAGTTTCATCGGAGATACCCGGACAGGCCTGGTCCAGGACCGTCCGGAGGCCGTCTTTAGGGGGGGAGTAATGTCAGTATTCCGGGTTTTCTAGGTAACTTTGTCAATGATTTTGCCCTTTGTTAAAATGGAGTTTGCTGTTTTGTGTGCCCTACTTCCTGTTCGTTTGTTTAAAACCCGGCTCAGGTGTTGGCTTCCTTGCTGGAGTATTCTGCTTCTGTTCCCCTGCAACCCAGCTGCTTTGTTCCTCACAGATCTTTTGTGTATTTACCAGGAGAGTGCATAACCAGGTTATCTTCAGGTGTTTCTCAGCCACAGCAGTTTCTACCCATGGCTCTGGACATTCTCTGCATATGTAAGTTGCACTTACTGTGTTATCACTAACTTGTTGACTTGGGAATTTAACCCTTGGTTCACTCCATCTGGTAAGAACTGTGTTTCTGAACTGTTGCTGTTTAACCCTTCGTTCACTCCCTCTGTGAGAGCTGTTGGAACTGTTACTGGAATCTTACTGACATATGAACTTGTTGTTGGACTTCACTGAATTAAGCCACAACTGAGATTAACTTGTTTCTGGACCTCCCTGTGTTTACTGCATACCTGGATCTGACTCTTCACACACCAGCAGTGTGTAAATCCAGCCACGTTACCTGTGCATCAGACTTACCTTGTGGTCACATTTGTGTGAGGACTCCGTCGTAAGAACTTTACCGCCCTTGCTATAGAGGTTCAAGGACTTATATATCCGGATTCATATAACTGGACTTGTATATATATGGACTCGTTTCATTGCATGTCACTACGGGTTGTTTGTATATTGTTTTTGGGTGTTTTGCTGTTTCACAAATACATTATTTTCATTCAAAGAAACCCGTCTCTGATTGTTCATTGCCCCACGCTATCGGAATCCTCGAGTTCCTACAATAGTATAACAATCAGGCATTATAGTCCAGGCATTGAGGTCTCTATAGCAGGCCATGAAATACTTTCATATAAACTGCCTTACGCCGGGGTCACACTTGCGAGAAACTCACACGAGTCTCGCACCTCAATACCCGGCGCAGCCGCCGGCACTCGGACCGGAGTGTTCAACTGCACAGAAATACATGCAGCCGCACACTCCGGATTCTGCCCAAGCTGGATACAAATGGATGAAGAAGTTGGACAATTTGTTGCATGAGTTTAGTAGCCATAGCCAGAAAAAACATGCTCAATAAAACATTTTACAATCCTGCTCCTCAACCGGTCCAGCACTACCAATGATGAATCCGATGCCAGAATCTACTCCATAGAAAATAATGACATCAGGTCTGGCATCAGGTTTTTTTCCCAGTATTTCTGCACCACGAAAATTCTGCTCCTCTCCTCTGCCATTTCAAATTGTTTAGTGTGCAAGGCCTGTGACAGCAAAGTTTGGATTAACTTTTTATCAAAATATTCTAAGTTTTCCAGTATATACATCATATATATCAGAAAAGTAATAAATTCATGCAAAGAGCCAATAATACAAAGAAAAAAAGAGGAAAAAAGTCGAAAGCTACCAAAATGTGTATCAAAATTTATTGAATACAAAAAGAACACATACGAGAACAAGACATATTTAAAAGTAGTCACATAATAGATTAAATTGATGGGGAAAGACAACGATCATTACCTAGAGATCGAAAGAACCGGTGCTACCTTAATATCATATATGGGCAGGGTAAAATAGTGTTGGATCTGGTTAGATTGAGAAGGCTGACTGGGTAAATACGCTATGGGAATTTATTAATTTAAAAAGGCAAACTCAAATAATGCTTACTATACAGGCAGCATCACAAAAAATCACCAGAACCACACATGTAATGTCACAATGGATCCACTGTTATGTTTTGGTAGCTGAGGAGAGCAGGCAAAAACGGCAATGCACCAGAGAGGTTGGAATCTACTGGATTGCAGTACCCTGACTAACCACCACAACTAAAGGCAGCCGTGGAGCGTACCTACGTTGGTCCTAGACGCCTCGTCACAGCCTGAGAAGCTAACTAAACCTAAAGATAGAAATAGGAAAGCTATCTGCCCCAGAGCAGATCCCCAAAGAACATAGGAAGCCCCAAACATGTAATGGCGGTTAGACAAGAGGAAATACAGACACAGACAGAAAATAGTATGAGCAAACGTTGGGGCCCAAACTTCCTAGACAGAAAAGGATAGGAAGGAGACTTACTGCAATCCCAAAAACCCTAAAAAGTACCAACTCTACTAATTACAAAAACACCTGAGATCACACGACCTCTACCACCTAAATTAGTTCTCTGGTGTAACAAAACTAAGCCGCAGCACTGAAAAAACTGGAAAAGGCAAACGAACAAACAACAGAGGCTCAGATAAACTGAGAGGAGCACAAGCCCCCGGAGGGGACCTGGCTGACCTCCTCAAGAGTGCAGGAAACAATGCAAAAAGCAAGCACAAAAATACAAGCAGAAAATATCTTATCTGTTAGCAGAAGATGCAGGCAAAACACAGCAAGCTTCCAAGTGAACCAGGAACCAAAGTTGACACAAGAACAATTGATCACCGGCAACCCTGATGGGAGGGAACCTCCCTTATATAAGACCAGTCTGTAACTCCTGATCGCCAATCTTCACAATCTTCATTGAATGGTTCAGTACTGTTTGTAACCACCAGAGGGAGCTTCCGCTCAGAATTCATTTCTAACACATTCACAACAATCCACGCTGTGCCAATTGTCTCACGCTGCAGAGAGACCTCTGCAAAAAGTTACCAATGCCAACCCAAATGGATATGTGTAGGGAGGTCGCTGCGCGGCATCATAGAAAGGAGACGTGGATATTGAATCAAAAGACAGGTCTAAGACCATAGACATTACCCATGATTGTAGCCGCTCAGGTGCACCGGTAAACCTGAGCAGCTACAATCATGGGTAATGTCTTTAGGACGGCGTGCACTGCCTCTCTAAGAGAGCGGGAGCGCATGCGCCCTAAGAACAGTGCCTGGGGATCTGTGAGCCATGTGCAGACCCCGGGCAGCAGCAGCAGGAGGGAGTGTGGGACGGAAGTCGCAGTGATGAGTCGGCATCCCTGCCGGAGGAGGAGAGAAGCATGCAGGGACGTCGGCGCTACACCTTATAGGCAGTATAATTATATCCAAGGGTTCCCACTTTAGAGCTGTTCACTATTCCTGTTTCAGTGTTTCGGGTACTCTCACCACACTACTGCATCCAACTTCAAGCTGTATCTAGAGACCTTCTCTTCATCTGCTGCTTACTAGATTTTAAGTCAGTACACCAAGCTGGTAGATATCTGTGAGCCACACATCATGAACTCATGAGCTATATGTGTTTCCCGAGCCACAGGTTGGGGAGCCCTATCCTAGAACATGGTTGGTAAACCACTCACTAACCAAGAGCAAAACACATGTACGTTGGACTCCACTTTATTTATATATTTTATAAAATAAAGCTTTATTTAAAAAATAAATAAAATAAACATTTATCAAACACACAAACAATAATAAAAACAATACAAAAACACATAAAGATGTGACGACCAGTATCTGATAAAGTCAGAGAACTCCCTACATAGTAATGGCTAAAATTCAAGTATTGGTAGGACAGGGATAAATAAGCCAAATGTAAATGGTCATGAGATCAAAAAGCTCTAAATTTCCAAATCAGAAATTACAAAATACGTACCGTAATAATGCAACATAAAAAAAAGGTAGCCAAACAGCAAAACATACACATAGTGAAGTGATGCAATTACCAAAAAGTAATCCTGTCCAGTGGTAAACATATCATTGGTGCAACCACACAGGGGACCAAGTGGTAAGGGGGACATCTACCGCTAAATGTTTTTATTTATTATGCTTCTCTTATATAGTGCCATCATATTCCACAGCACTTTACAGACATTATCATCGCTGTCCCTGATGGGGCTCACAATCTAAATTCCCTATCAGTATGTCTTTGGAATGTGGGAGGAAACCGGAGAACCCGGAGAAAACCCACGCAAACACGGGGAGAACATACAAACTCCTTGCAGATGTTGTCCTTGGTGGGGTTTGAACAGAGGACCCCAGTGCTGCAAAGCAACGGTGCTAACCACTGAGCCACTGTACAGTGCTACCCACTGAACCTCCATGTTGCCCACAAAGCAGGTGGAATTTTGCATTCTGATGAATTAGGCCATATACTTTTTTGTACAGGAGCCTCTTCTGTCAGTGTCTGCCAGTGATTCTGTCCATAAAGATAGCAGTGGAAGTGGCATCCACATGTACATTGTGCCATATTATATTTAGTGTTGAATCTCCATGAGGAGCGAAAAATACAGTATAACAAATCACACTGGATTTTAATAGAAATCCAAAGTACCTCAATGTATTATTACTGTGGTCTCAGCCTTATTACTACCTTAGTAATGAAAAACATTCCAGAGAAAATGATTGAAAATTTTGGTTCGTTGACAAAAAGGTTCGTCACCCATGTCTTGGAACATTTTCTACGTTCTTCCCTCCCTATTCTGCTCATTAGTTAAATAAATGACATAAAAACACACAAGCTGATTGCAGATAAGTTGTGTTGTTCTGTGGTCTGCCAGTTCCCTGATCACACTGCGAGTCCTCAGACCGCCATCATTCGCTGGCCGTCCTCCAAGTCTAGGATATCCTGTACCTCCACTATGTCCTATGTGACTCGCACCACATGTGTGGATACCAGGGCTATGGGGTACTCAGCACCGAGCCCATTGATTTCCATGGGAGATGTCACTGGCAGCGGGACTCGGTCTGTGGCCCTGGCGGTCATGCAATGGGGGATATTTACAGGGGATTATAAGGATAGGTAGTTCGTGACGCCACCTGTGGTATCTGATCAATTGGACCAGCGCTGCTATAAGGACTTTCACAGGGGATGTTATGGGGCAGCTGGGTGGTAAGTCTCCCACAGGTGAGACTGGTCCCTGGAAGTCTATGGTGATGATGCAGGGTGTAGATAAGAATTCAGTCACACACAATGCAGCTTCTTTTCATACCTTTACTGGTAGATGGTTCAGGCAGGTCCCGGGGAGCTGGTTGGGGTGGAGAATGCACATTCGGGATAACCGCTGAGCAGGTTAGAGGCCTCCTTTACTTCATATATATCTGAGTCCAAACTTGCATGAAGCGAAGTTAACTCTGCAATCTCCAGCTTTCTCAATAGCTGTAACGCCCGGCCGACCTTGTGGTGGAGCCTTCTAAGTGGTGAGAACAGAGTCCTTCTATGCTTGGCCTAGCTAAAAGTCCTTGTTCCTCCTGACTCCGATTACGTATCGGCACTTAGGGCTGCTCTCTGCGACCTGTAGTCCAGATAGCCTCCGGTTATCTTGTTACTAGGCTTGAAACTCTAGCAACGCTTCGGACCCGGTGTCCGGTGATTTAGTGCAGGTAGTCCAATACCTGATGCACTGCTCTCTGTCTTCTCCACTATGCCCTTCGTCCTGCTCTTGCTCTTATCATAAGCACTTGTAGCATTGATGGAAATGTCAGCTTTCTCCAGAGCTCGCTGAGCAGCTCTCAGTATCCTCCTTGTTTCAGCTTCTGTTGAGGTACTGATTAAGGGTAGCTCTGACTAGGCTAGGATGATTCACTTCACCCGTACTAGCATCCACTTCCTTGTCAGGTGAGCTACGCTAGCTCTGCGAGGATTCAGTCCTCTCTCCTCTCCCTCCAAGTCCAGACTGAACTGGCACTGAACTGCACTGTCCTAAGACAGGAAACTGACTGATCTGAGCTCTTCTCAGACAGGAAACTTGAATGAGCTCTGCCACGTGTCACTTCCTCTTATACCCCTGATGGGTGTGTCTGAAAGTGTGAGTGACATGAATGGATAACAAGCTTTTGCGGTTACCTTCCTGTGCATTTTCCTGGATATGTGTGCCTTACATAGCTGGGCCACACATCTGCAGCTCCACTTCCTTTTACCAATTTAACCTCAGCTAAATTAATTTAGAGACATACAGGGTTATAAGTCTATAAAGCCATCTGCATACAAAAAAGCAAAAAAAAAAGTTACATAAAATCAAGTGCCTCTACCTTAAATGTTGACGTGACCTTTTAAACATATTCTTCGCTGCGTATTATAGCGCAGTGTCACTCTTTGTCAATATTCTTTTTATTTGAATAGTCAGGCCGCTTCTTTTTGTACTTTTGTACTTGTCACGTTTCCTTTTTTGTCATGCTGACCCAAGTAAACAAAAGAGAAAAAGGACATAAAAATAATCCTGGTCGTGCTGCGATAAAGGCTTTGTGCTGGCGAAGATCATGGACGCTTTACAATAAAAATGATACACTCGCCGCGTAAAGAATGGAGGCAGGAAATACTTAGCTGCCTTTGTTCTTTACCTTATGAGGCCCCATTGTATTTCCTGTGTGCCATTTTTTTTGTATGTGTCCCGAGAATTACATTGCTGGTGGATATGTGAAGAAAAAAAATAGAATTTGTTTGATTTAGTATAAAAGTGACAATGCACAACATTTATTTTCTATCTTATTATAAGCTGTTTCCTTATGGTGCCAGAGCCATTTAGGTAACGGTGGTTGTCCCACAATTACATATTGTATTTCTCTATCAGGTCGTGCAAATTATGAAAAGTTTGCTACTGTAATTTTATTTTTTTTAATGCTCCTAGATATTACTGTGCCCCGTGGGAGAACAGTGATTTATCCCTTGTCATGTTGCAAGGTTTGCTATAGGGTCAGATCTAGACTTATAGGGAAGCCAATAGCCACCTCTTCCAGATTGTACTTGTGAGAGTTTATTTTGTCCCGCGTGAAAGAATTTCTCTAATAAGAAAGAATAAAACACAATGGCCCAAATTCAACAAGCAGTTTTCAGTTTTCTTGTATAAAGCTTCTTAAAACTTTTTAATTTTTCAACAATTTCAGACAGATTTGGCCAACTTAAAAAAAAAAATGGGCGAAGGGTAGCAGGGAAGGGACAAGGTAGAGCGCAGCCGACAAAATTAATCATAATACACAGAAAAAAGTGCATAAATTATCATGGAACTGTGCTCCTCCAGTCTCTGCCTGGTTTACTTTTCTTGTGGTGGCACACGACAGCTGAAAGATGCATCAAATTCATTAAAGTATGCACCAATATTAGTAATGAATTTGGTGCACTTTAATCCAGCGTACATTTCAAGACTGTAGAGTACAACCCCAGTCTTTATGAATTGGGCCTGATGGGATCTTCCGAAGTCTCTCCTTACCATATCTCTTGCAGCAGAGTATGTGAAATTTCATCCCACTTTCGGGGAGGATATCTCCTTAAAAGGTGTGTCCAGGCTTGGGGTTCACTCTATGCGACTGCTAACTTGTGAATCCTCACAGCGCGCACAGTGCACACTGTCAGGATTCTTTGGTGCCAGTAGCGGGCAGTCATACGATTTACATACTTCCGGCCACATTCCGACTAGTCATGTCCGGCCTTGGTCAATTTACTTGTATTGAGTGAGACCGCACACGTCTAGTTGGCACGTGACTACATATATCCAAATCGCATACTTGCTGTCATACTCCCGCTTGCTCCCGGTCATGTGTCCACTCGCTCTGGCACCAGATAATCTTGACACAGTGCACTGTGCTCTCTATAATAGAGTGACTGCCAACTTGACCCCCAATCCTGGACAACCTCTTTAAGAGATTCAGCCAAGTCAAGATGACTGAATCATACCAAATCTAGTGAATCTGAACATTTTGGGATTCACGTTGCACAAATCAAGCAAAATAGCAGCAAGTCTGAGTACAATCTTTTATTATTTTTTAACCCCTTTACTGCCCTTAGCTTATTATCTTTTGGGTTCTGAATAGGCGTGGGGGCGTATCTTTACACTGTTCATCATTTCCTTATGAGCTGTCCCCCCTTGGTAAAAAACATAAAATAAGTAGCACTGACTAAGGCCCATATCTCTGGAACCGTATGGTGGATTTTTAAAATGTAAAAAGTGAAATACTCAGGGGAGAAGTAGGAATAAAATAACAGCAAATACTGGCCATTTTGACCCAGTTACTGGTCTCTTAAATGTGACAATCAAGGTAAAAGCTCATTTATGTGTAGACGTTTTTTGCATGCCCCAAATTCTGTGTCTTATTGGGGATGATTCTTTCTGTTAAAACTTCTGTTAGCATACTATCCGCTATGTATTTCCATAGGGAGAAAGGGGGAGGTAACGGAATTACCATAAATGACCAAAGAGTCCGTTATGAGCAAAAAGAGTAACAACATTATTTAGAAAATATATAGGTAACAGGCGAGGAGAACCAGTGGACGATTACACATGGAACTGCATGCACGACCGCAAAAAGGGGCGCACGGAAACAGGCGTGCCGTAATGATCCCACAGTATGGACATACACAACAGTGTATTGATAGCTGTAAAGAAGTATAGTTACATGTGGGAAAGCCTGCTCTGTGTCAGCACATAAGGTCATATTGGGGATGTGTAGAAGGTACTAATCATATAGTGCATAATAGTAGATGACCAAGATATGTGACTGACATCAGAAAAATTTCATGATACCTGTGAGTAAGCTGCAGGCTGGGGTACACCGGGTCCGTGCATCCGCTCCAGCATATGTTCCCTGACGAAGGATAAGCATCCAAAAATGCGTGTTATTACTCTTTTTACTCATAACGGACTCTTTGGTCGTTTATAGTAATTCCGTTACCTCCCCCTTTCTCCCTTTGTAATGGCGACTTGTCCGCATTTTGGTCCAGTATTTATGTAAGCAGAACCCCATGCTACAATCTAGGTACACAAATACTCATCAACACCCTTAACATGCTGCAACTTTTCATGAGTCCTTTTTTATTTCTATGTATTTCCATGCATATCTAACTTAAAGGGTTTGTCTATATTTGAACACTATTTTAAGGATTCCATAATATATAATCTATATAGAAAGTTGAGCAACTTTGTATATGTCATGACGGCCAAAGCACATTTATACGGGAAGCTTATAAACCAGGAAGACAGATATCTGAACCTGACTGGTCCCTGTTCAGACGAGGAAAAAAACCCTTCACTGACCCTGGTCTGTCCCTGCCTGACCACAGAGGGGGCGTCTCCACTCGACGGCGGCTTACCCTGAATGTCTTTAGCAGCTCCTAGGGTCACTAGAGTAGCAGTTCCCTAAAGAACTATCCTTCAGTCTCCGAATCCTGCTCGCTGGTGACTCTGCTCGCATTTCCACATCCAGCAAACCCGACCCCTTGGGATCGGCAGCTGTGGTATCGGGGACTACCTGGGAGTGGTACCTGGCAGCCACCTGTAGCTCAAGCCTGGCTCCACCTTCAGGAGCACCAGGTAACCACTTAGCTAAGCCCCTCCCTGGCAAGCCCTGTGGCACAGTGGGTCCATGAACCACGTGCGCCACCTGCGAGCATGACAGTTATCACACAAATTATAAATAGGGTTGTGCATTTTTTTTCTTAAAAATAGTCAGAATAGCAAAATACCTTAATGTCTCAAAGATGACAGGTCGCCTGACGGTCTCTACTCCCTACAGCAATGACGCACTGACACAGGAACCTGTGACCATCTCCAGCCAGTCACTGCTCAAGATAAGTCACTAATGTGTGTTGAGAGGGACCAGAGAGTAAATACCAGTGGGGGTCCCAGGAGACTTTGATGGGTGATTAGTGTGGTGAAAATTAAGTGGGTTTTTCTAAGAAAAAGAAAATCAAACAACAGTTTTGATATTTAAAAAAAATAAAAAATAAATTCTTTATTAGAAAAACTGTTTAATAATTTATTCATGAAAGGGGCTCAAGTTTGCAGTCACCCTATGCCAGGAACGGCCAGTCATCATGTGATTGCAAGTACGCGAAATGCATACTTCCAGCCATATTTCAACTAGACGTGTCCGGCCTTGCTCAAATAACATGCCCACCAGTTCCCAGGACCGGAGAATCCTTACAGTGCGCTCAGTGCACGCTATTATTATTATTATTATTTATTTCTATAGCACCATTGATTCCATGGTGCTGTACATGAGAAGGGGTTACATACAGATTACAGGTATCACTTACAGTAAACAAACTAACAATGACAGACTGATACAGAGGGGAGAGGACCCTGCCCTTTCGGGCTTACATTCTACAGGATTGTGAGGCAGGAGACAGTAGGTCGGGGGGTTGCAGCAGTTCCGGTGTTAGTTGAGGCGATATCTCCGGTAGTGGATATATGTATTGATTGTCTTTTTTAATAACAGGAATCGCAAGATGAAGAGGAGTTCCCAGAGGAAGAAGGACGGGGTGGAGAGATACCCGGAGTGGGTTCACAATTCATAAGTATCCTGCATCAATTGCAGAAACACAACATCGCTCTACACACAACACATAGAAAACCATTTAGTACATACTTCACACAGCGCCCAACACATGCCTATATCACAAACTTTTCTTTTTTCTTTTTAGTCTCTCGGATCTGGTAGCCAACAAAGGGGTCCTCACAGCGCCTCCCTGAGTCGTCGTCGTAAGAGCGGCGGCGGTTACCACCGTTTTTTTTTTTTGTTTTTTTTTCCTTCCAATTGCAATTTTTGCTAAAAATTAATCCTTTTTTTGATGTTGGAATATTTTTTTTTTTGTTATATTTTTAATTTCGAATTTTTTGGTTTGCTTTTAACTTTTTTAGTATTTTTCCATTAATTTTTTAATATTTTTTGTCTTTTTTATAAATAGTTTTTGAATTTTTGCATATATATATTTATTTTTTTTGGATTTTGTTAAACATTTTTCCTTTTTTTCTTTTTCACTTGCTAGTGTGGAGGCGAATGTTTTTTTTTTTCTGTTTATATTTCACAGCGTGCTCCCGATTCGGACGGTGAGGTGGGGATAGACGTCGACCTCCTCATTGATCTGGTCAGAGAAAGGGAGAAGCTGTGGAACATGGGGGACCGCCGCCATTCTGATCAAGTAGTGACCCGACGGCTCTGGGAGGAAGTGGCATCGGCAATGATGGACCGCTGGGAGGACCTCGATGTTCGGTCCCAGACTAAACACCGTAAGTATAGCTCAGGTTGCTGACTGTAAAGCTGTGTTTCCCAAACTTCGCTATGAGGATTAGTCACAAGTCTGCAGTCATATAGACTGACAACAGACTTGTACCCATATAAACAGCTATGGGGATGCAACTGCAAGGAGGAGAACCGGGCTGCGGGTACCTGCACAATGCTGGGTCCAGAACTGCCGAGGCTGCATCCAGTGTTGCCAGGGGAAAAGAATGGGGAACTGGACAGGACCCATTACCTGGTGAGAGGGGGCGTGGCGAGACCCGGCGGAGAGCAGGAAGCTAGGGAAAAGAGTTCAGCTTCTCTCCAGCAGAGAGGGGAAACAGGTGTGCGCCTCACTCTGCAGAGAGAGAGAGAGTGCGTAGCTGCGACCAGGCAGAGGCCCCGCAAGACCAGGGAGCGAGCAGAGCGTCGGGTGCTCAACCAGGCAGCGTGTGGTGCCCGCATTGATGAGCGAGTGCCAGATCGTGAGCTTTTTTTCTCCCTTGTTAACAGGCATGCGGCGGAGCACATACCGGGTAGAGACTTCTACAGCATTACCCGCTTCGGCTTTACAGATTAATGGACTAAGGGCTCAACGGGCAAAACCGATGACCGCCTGTTGCCGCCAGAAGCTGGATCGTATGTTGGTGGGTTACACCTGAAGACGCCATGCCGGCCATTGCTGGTATTACAAGGCTCATCAGACTGCATGCGATTGAGGAACAGAGGAGTCATGATAAGTGGAGTTTAATAACAAGACTGTTGTGTCATACCATAATTTTATTGTTAATCACCTATTGCCTCCCTGCAAGGAGTTCATTATTGTTACAAATTAAACCGCATTGTTGTTAACCCTTGCTCTGCATTCCCTGCGTTACTGGAACCCTGTACCTGCTTACACAACAGCGAAAAGAATGTAGACTCAGTGATAACTCAAAACAATAAGAATTTATTCAACTACAGAACCAGTGCGGAGCCTGGGGCACAATGTACAGAGGGAAAGGCAAACAATGGAAAGACAGTAAGTTATTTTACAATGGAAATATGACAATTTGGCTATACAGGGTATTGACACAATTCTAATCACATGCTTTTACTTTCCTGCTACGAATAAACAACTATCACAGTCTATGGTGCATTAGTCCTAATGTCCTAGGCTAAAGTACGTCAGTTAATCTTGTACTCATCACCGTTGTCACCCTGTCATTCTATCGCTCTTTCTACAATACTAAACGCTGTACAGGCCCTAATGGGGGTTGAGGATGCTACCCTGTTAGGCCACAAGTCCCTGGTCGATGAGTTGCTCCGATCACCCATCGCACATATTGTCTCAGCTCCCTGAAGCACAGATCTGGTCCCCTCTGTACAGTAAGTCCACACCTTGCATAGCAGCTCACACTAATGTCCCTGTCCTGCTATACGCTCATACAGTTCCAGCTCCACACACTCATCTCAGGCTCTGTTCCCTTGGTCCTGTCACTTGGGTCTGGGTACTCGGTTCTGGTAACTTGGTTCTTGGTACTCGGTTCTGGTTCCTTTGTTCTGGATCCTCAGTTCTGGGTACTCGACTCTGGTTCCTCGGTTCTGGGTTCTCGGCCCTGGTTCCACAGTTTTTGGTACTTGGCATCGGTTCCTCGGTCCTGGTTACTCCGTTTTGGGTCTTCGGCTTTGGTTGCTCGATTCTGGTTATTCAGCTCTGGTTACTCGCTTCTTGTCACTCAATTCTGGGTACTAAGCACTGGATCCTTGGTTCTGGTTACTCAGTTCTAGGTCCTCGGCTCCGATTGCTCGGTTCTAGTTACTCAGTTTTGGGTACTCCATTCTGGTTACCCGGTTCTGGGTACTCGGCTCTGGGTACTCGGTCCTGGGTACTTGGCTCTGGTTACTCAGCTCTGGGTATTTGGCTCTGGGTACTCAGTTCTGGGTACTCGGCTCTGATTACTCAGCTCTGGGTACTTGGCTCTGGGTACTTGGCTCTGGTTTCTCAGTTCTGATTTCTTGGTTCTTGGTACTCAGTTCTGGGTCCTCAGCTCTGGTCACCCGGTTCTGGTTACTTGGTTCTTGGTACTCGGTTCTGGTTCCTTTGTTCTGGATCCTCAGTTCTGGTTCCTCGGTTCTGGGTTCTCGGCCCTGGTTCCACAGTTTTTGGTACTTGGCATCGGTTCCTCGGTCCTGGTTACTCCGTTTTGGGTCCTCGGCTTTGGTTGCTCGATTCTGGTTATTCAGCTCTGGTTACTCGCTTCTTGTCACTCAATTCTGGGTACTAGGCACTGGATCCTTGGTTCTGGTTACTCAGTTCTAGGTCCTCGGCTCCGATTACTTGGTTCTAGTTACTCAGTTTTGGGTACTCCATTCTGGTTACCCGGTTCTGGGTACTCGGCTCTGGGTACTCGGTCCTGGGTACTTGGCTCTGGTTACTCAGCTCTGGGTATTTGGCTCTGGGTACTCAGTTCTGGGTACTCGGCTCTGATTACTCAGCTCTGGGTACTTGGCTCTGGGTACTTGGCTCTGGTTTCTCGGTTCTGATTTCTTGGTTCTTGGTACTCAGTTCTGGGTCCTCAGCTCTGGTCACCCTGTTCTGTGTACTCGGCTCTGGTTCCTAGGTTCTGGGCACTCTGCACTGGTTCCTCAGTTCCTGGTACTTGGCTCCAGTTCCTCGGTTCTGGTTACTCGCTTCTGGTTACTTGTTTTTGCATCCTCGGCTTTGGTTGCTCGATTCTGTTTACTCGGCTTTGGTTACTTGCTTCTAGTCACTCAATTCTGGGTACTCGGCTCTGGTTACTCGCTTCTGGTTACTCAGTTCTAGGTCATCAGGTCTGATTACTTGGTTCTGGTTACTCAGTTCTGGGCACTCGGTTCTGGGTACTCGACTCTGGTTCCTCGGCTTCGGTTCCTCGGCTCTGGGTACTCCGCTCTGGTTTCTCGGTTCTGTGCTATGATTTGGTAGCTGAGGAGTGCAGGTAAAAAGACAATACACCAGAGCAGTTGGAAACTATGAGATTGCAGTACCCTGACTAACCACCACAACTAGAGGCAGCCGTGGAGCGTTCCTACGTTGGTCCTAGACGCCTCGTCACAGCCTGAGAAACTAACTATACCTAAAGATAGAAAGAGGAAAGCTATCTGCCCGGAGCAGATCCCCAAAGAACATAGAAAGCCCCCAAACATGTAATGGCGGTTAGACAAGAAGAAATACTGACACAGACAGAAAATAGTATGAGCAAACGTTGGGGCCCAAACTATCTAAATAGAAAAGGATAGGAAGGGCACTTACTGCAATCCCAAAAAACCCTGAAAAGCACCAACTCTACTAATTTCAAAAACACCTGAGATCACACGACCTCTACCACCTAAATTAGTTCTCTGGTGTAACAAAATCAAAACAGCAGCCACTGAAAAAACTGGAAAAAGCAAATGTACAAAACATCAGTGGCTGAACTAAACTGAGAGGGCAAAAGCCCCCGGAGGGGACCCTAAAGGCCCCCACAGAAGTGCAGGACAAAATGCAAAAATCAAGCACAAAAACAAAAAGAAGAAAATGTCTTATCTGTTAGCAGGAGATGCAGACACGACACAGCAGGCTACAAAGGAAACAGGAATCAAGGATTGAGACCAGAACAATTGATCACCGGCAACCCTGATGGGAAGGCGACTCCCTTATATAAGACCAGTCAGCAACACCTGATTCCCAATCCTCACAATCTTCACTGGACAGTCCAGTACCGCTTGTAACCACCAGAGGGAGCCTCTGCTCAGAACTCATCTCAAGTCCATTCACAACAGTACCCCCCCCTTGAGGAGGGGTCACCGAACCCTCACTTGAGCAACCAGGTCGGTCAGGATGAGTTCTATGATACGCACGGATGAGTCTTCTAGCATGGATGTTGTGAATGGGTTTGAGATGAGTTCTGAGCAGAGGCTCCCTCTGGTGGTTACAAGCGGTGCTAGTGAAGATTGTGAGGACTGGGAATCAGGTGTTACTGACTGGTCTTATATAAGGGAGTCATTTTCCCATCAGGGTTGCCGGTGATCAATTGTTCTGGTCTGAATCCTTCTTTCCAGTTTCCCTTGTAGCCTGCTGTGTCGTGTCTGCATCTCCTGCTAACAGATAAGACCTTTTCTTCTTTTGTGTTTTTGCTATATATTTGCATTTTGTCCTGCACTTCTGTGGGGGCCTTCAGGGTCCCCTCCGGGGGCTTTTGCCCTCTCAGGTTAGTTCAGCCACTGAGTTTGTACTTTTGCTTTTTCCAATTTTTTCAGTGGCTGCTGTTTTGATTTTGTTACACCAGAGAACTAATTTAGGTGGTAGAGGTCGTGTGATCTCAGGTGATTTTGAAATTAGTAGAGTTGGTGCTTTTCAGGGTTTTCTGGGATTGCAGTAAGTACCCTTCCTATCCTTTTCTATTTAGATAGTTTGGGCCCCAGCGTTTGCTCATACTATTTTCTTTCTGTGTCAGTATTTCCTCTTGTCTAACCGCCATTACATGTTTGGGGGCTTTCTATTATCTTTGGGGTTCTGCTCCGGGGCAGATAGCTTTCCTATTTCTATCTTTAGGTGTAGTTAGTTTCTCAGGCTGTGACGAGGCGTCTAGGACCAACGTAGGAACGCTCCACGGCTGCCTCTAGTTGTGGTGGTTAGTCAGGGTACTGCAATCTCATAGATTCCAACTGCTCTGGTGTATTGCCTTTTTTACCTGCACTCCTCAGCTACCGAAACATAACACATGGATGTCTGACGCAAACACCCAAGAATTGTCTTCCTGACCATAACCTCTCCACTTAACCAAATACTGGAGTTTCCGTCTAGAAAAACGAGAATTCAATATTTTCTCGACCACAAACTCCATATTGCCCTCAACCAGAACAGGGTCAGGAGGCAAAGCAGTAGGAACCACTGGCTCAACAAACCTCTTTAACAAGGACTTGTGGAACACATTATGGATCTTAAATGTCCCTGGAAGAAGCAAACGAAAAGAAACAGGATTAAGAATCTCCATGATCTTATAAGGTCCAATGAACCTAGGCTTAAATTTAGGAGATGCCACTCTCATAGGAATATTTTTTGAGGACAACCAGACCAAGTCCCCCACTTTAAACCGAGGACCATCAGTCCTATGCCGGTTAGCAAACCGCTGGGCCCTCTCCTGAGAGAGGGACAACCTCTCCACTACCTGGTCCCAAATCTGTTGCATACGCTCCACAACAGAGTCAACACCTGGACAGGCAGAAGCCTCCGTCTGTCCTGAAGAAAATCGAGGGTGAAACCCAGAATTACAGAAAAATGGAGACATCAAAGTGGCAGAGCTAGCCCTATTATTAAGAGCAAACTCAGCCAAAGGCAAAAAAGAGACCCAGTCATCCTGATCCGCAGACACAAAGCATCTTAGATAAGTCTCCAATGTCTGGTTTGTTCTCTCAGTTTGACCATTGGTCTGAGGATGAAACGCCGAGGAGAAAGACAACTGAACACCAAGCTTAGAACAAAAGGTCCTCCAAAATCTGGAAACAAACTGGACTCCTCTGTCAGACACAATGTTCTCAGGAATGCCGTGTAAACGAACCACGTGCTGAAGGAACAAAGGCACCAATTCAGAGGAGGAAGGCAACTTAGGTAATGGCACAAGATGTATCATCTTGGAAAACCTATCACAAATCACCCAGATGACGGTCATTCTCTGAGAAACAGGGAGGTCGTGTCATGGGTGTATCGCCACAAGGATCGTCGCGATTACACACTCTGACTTCTCACAGCTGAGTTGCTGTTTCTTTGTGTTTGGTAATGAGGGAGTTAATTTTACCTAGCTCTTTGCTAAGACTAGGTCCAGCCTCGCCCGGCTGCTTTTGATTATGTTCTAATTAGATTCCTTCATATACCTGCCAGTCTGCTTGTTAGATGCCGGTGAAAGCCTTTATGTAGTCTAGCAGACTGGATCGGTTCTGAGAATACTTAAGCTAAGAGCTCCTTAGTTGTTTTTACTCTTATAGCTTATAGTTTATCTCTGAGACCTTAGGTGTTCCTACTGTGTGTGAGTGTTGTATGTAAGACTTTATTTACTTTATTTCTTGTCTTTCTTGTATGTCTTTCTGTTCATTAACCGTTACCTGTTCATTCCCTTTGGTGGTAATCAGGGTCCTTCTTAGGACTAGATTACAGTTGGCAGGGATTGATAGGAGACAGGGTTTACGCTGGTGGCCTGGACCTCTGTACCTTTAACAGTACCTCCAGGTAGAGGGATTAGTTAGGACCCCAGTTTAGGGTCAGCATAGACCCCGGTCACCCTCTAGCCGGAGACAGCGTATAACGGATTCCGTATTGACCCACTGGACTTTCTGTCAGGTAATTCTATGTTATCATATATCTATGCGCATGTTATATTGTATGTTGCCCTTTTGATATAGATTACTGTCATCACATATATATATATCTGCTATACAGCGTGACAGGTCGGAAATGAAATCCATAGAGATATGGGTCCATGGTCTCTTGGGACAGGCAATGGCATCAACAAACCACTAGAGCGAGAGCAAGGCTTGGAGCGAGAGCAAGTCCCGCAGGACTGCACAAATTCTCTGACATCACGAGACAAGGTAGGCCACCAAAAGGACCGACTAACCAAGTCTCTGGTACCAAAAATTCCGGGATGACCGGCCAACGCGGAACAATGAATCTCAGACATCACACTCTTTTTCCACTGGTCCGGGATAAACAATATCCCAACAGGGCAGCGCTCGGGCCTATCCTCCTGACACCCCTCCAGAGCCAGTCTCAAATTGGGCGAGATGGCGGAAAGAACTACACCTTCTTTCAAAATAACAGAAGGATCAGATACCTCAGGAGAGTCCGCAAGGAAACTCCTCGAGAGGGCATCCCCCTTAACATTCTTAGTGCCAGGAAGAAAGGAAACCACAAAATTAAAACGTGTGAAAAACAAAGCCTACCTGGCCTGTCTAGGATTAAGTCACTTGGCAGATTCCAGATAAACCAGATTCTTATGGTCCGTAAGAACCACCACCTGATGTTTGGCTCCTCCAGCCAATGTCTCCACTCTTCAAAAGCCCACTTCATGGCCAATAACTCCCGATTACCAACGTCATAATTACGTTCAGTAGGAGAAAATTTTTGAGAGAAAAAGGCACAAGGGTTACTTTTAGAGGTCTCTGGATCTCTTTGGGACAAAACGGCACATGCCCCAATTTCAGAGGCATCAACCTCTACCTGAAATGGCAGAGAAACATCAGGCTGCCGTAGAACAGGAGCAGAAGTGAATCTCTGCTTAAGTTCCTGAAATGCAGAGACTGCCTCAGGAGGCCAATTCACCACATCAGAACCCTTTTTGGTCAAATCAGTTAATGGTTTAACCGAGAAATTACCAATAAATTTACGATAAAAATTGGCAAAACCCAAAAATCTTTGAAGAGCCTTTAATGAAGTAGGTTGGACCCAATCACAGATGGCCTGAACCTTGACCGGGTCCATTTCAATAACAGATGGGGACAAAATGAATCCCAGAAATGAGATCCTCTGTACGCCAAAAAGACACTTTGATCCCTTCACATACAGAGCATTCTCTCTCAAAATCTGGAACACAGTCCGAACATGTTTTATATGAGAGTCCCAGTCATTAGAAAAAATCAAGATATCATCCAAATAAACAATCAGAAATTTATCCGCAAAATCCCTGAAAATGTCATTCATGAAGGACTGGAAGACAGAAGGAGCATTAGTGAGCCCAAAGGGCATCACAAGGTACTCAAAATGCCCCTCAGGGGTGTTAAATGCCGTCTTCCATTCATCCCCGTGCTTAATGCGAATAAGGTTATATGCCCCCCTGAGGTCAAGCTTGGTAAACCAAGTAGCGTCTTTCACCCTGGAAAACAGGTCAGAAATCAAGGGTAACGGATATTGATATTTCACAGTAATATTGTTCAAAAGACGATAATCAATACACGGCCTTAATGAACCATCCTTTTTGGCCACAAAGAAAAAACCGGCACCTAAGGGTGAAGAGGATAGTCTGATATGACCCTTCTCCAATGACTCCTTGATATAAGACCGCATAGCGTCATGTTCAGGTACAGACAAGTTAAAAAGGCGACCTTTAGGGAATTTACTACCAGGCACTAATTCAATAGCGCAGTCATAGCTCCTATGGGGAGGCAAGGATGCAGATTTACTTTCGCTAAACACATCAGAAAAATCAATCAAAAAGTCAGGAACATCCTGAGCCTGGGGGGAGGTAGAAAAAACAGGAGTGTTGGTATTAACACATTGGCAGCCCCAACTGGTTACAGACACAGATTTCCAATCTAAAACAGGATTATGAGACTGTAACCAAGGGAAACCCAGCACGATAATGTCATGCAGATTATACAGAATCAAAAATTTGCAGCTCTCCTGATGATCAGGTTCCACCCTCATTATCACCTGAGTAGAGAACTGAGGTTTATTCTCAGCCAAAGGGGTAGAATCGATCCCCAGTAGGGGAATAGACTTCTGTAGGGGTATCAAGGGAAACCCGCAACGTTTAGCAAAATCAAAATCCATCAGGTTAATAGCTGCTCCCGAATCAACGAAAGCCTGAGCAGAAAATGAGGACAGAGAGCATATCAGAGTAACAGTTAATAAAAACTTAGTCTGAACACTACCCAAGACAACTGAGCGTGCAAAACGTCTTCCCCGCTTAGGGCAGACTGAAATAGCATGAGAGGCATCACCACAGTAGAAACATAACCCATTGCGCTTCCGAAACTCATGACGCTGTGCTCCAGAAACCACTCTATCACACTGCATGGGTTCAGAAGCAGGTTCACAAGGCAACACTATTCCACGCATACTTCTCCGCTCACGCAAACGTCTGTCAATTTGAATCGCTAATGACATAGAATCATTGAGACCAGAGGGGATAGGGAATCCCACCATAACATCCTTTACATTATCTGACAGACCCTTCCGAAAAAGGGCTGCCAAAGCGTCGTCATTCCATTTGGTCAGGACTGCCACCTGCGGAATCTCTGACAGTATAACTCAGCGTCATCAAGCCCCTGATTTAATGCCAACAAGGCTTTTCAGCTTGATCAGTGACATTAGGCTCATCGTACAATAACCCCAAGGCCTGAAAAAATGCATCAACATCACTCAAAACAGGATCCCCAGGTGTCAGGGAAAAAGCCCAATCCTGAGGATCGCCGCGCAGGAGAGAGATGACAATTTGAACCTGCTGCGCTACGTTCCCTGAGGACTTAGATTTTAAGGCAAAAAACAATTTACAATTATTTTTGAAATTCAGAAACTTGGCTCGATCCCCCAAAAACAAATCTGGCATGGGAGTCCTAGGTTCCACAACAGGCAACCTAGCAAGATAAGTAGCAATACTCCGAACCTCAGTGGCAAGCTGATCCACACGGCCAGACAACTGTGCAAACTCCATTGAGAGAAAAAATCCTCCCCAGCACCCAGAGATACAGAGGGAAAAAAAAAAATGCAACAAACAGAAAAATATCTCTGACAACTCTGACAACCTTTTTTTTTTTTTTTCTTTAACAATATTTTTCCCTTCTGTGAGTACCATATAATTTTCAGTTTAGGCCGGTGATACTGTTATGATTTGGTAGCTGAGGATTGCAGGTAAAAAGACAATACACCAGAGCAGTTGGAAACTATGAGATTGCAGTACCCTGACTAACCACCACAACTAGAGGCAGCCGTGGAGCGTTCCTACGTTGGTCCTAGACGCCTCGTCACAGCCTGAGAAACTAACTATACCTAAAGATAGAAAGAGGAAAGCTATCTGCCCCGGAGCAGATCCCCAAAGAACATAGAAAGCCCCCAAACATGTAATGGCGGTTAGACAAGAAGAAATACTGACACAGACAGAAAATAGTATGAGCAAACGTTGGGGCCCAAACTATCTAAATAGAAAAGGATAGGAAGGGCACTTACTGCAATCCCAAAAAACCCTGAAAAGCACCAACTCTACTAATTTCAAAAACACCTGAGATCACACGACCTCTACCACCTAAATTAGTTCTCTGGTGTAACAAAATCAAAACAGCAGCCACTGAAAAAACTGGAAAAAGCAAATGTACAAAACATCAGTGGCTGAACTAAACTGAGAGGGCAAAAGCCCCTGGAGGGGACCCTAAAGGCCCCCACAGAAGTGCAGGACAAAATGCAAAAATCAAGCACAAAAACAAAAAGAAGAAAATGTCTTATCTGTTAGCAGGAGATGCAGACACGACACAGCAGGCTACAAAGGAAACAGGAATCAAGGATTGAGACCAGAACAATTGATCACCGGCAACCCTGATGGGAAGGCGACTCCCTTATGTAAGACCAGTCAGCAACACCTGATTCCCAATCCTCACAATCTTCACTGGACAGTCCAGTACCGCTTGTAACCACCAGAGGGAGCCTCTGCTCAGAACTCATCTCAAGTCCATTCACAACAGTTCTGGGTACTTTCGGCTCTGGTTCCTCAGTTTTGGATACTCAGCTCTGGTTACTTAATTCTTGGTACTCAGCTTTAGCTCCTCAGTTCTGGTTACTTGCTTCTGGTTACTCGGTTCTGGGTCCTCAGCTCTGGTTTCTTGATTCTGGTTACTCGGCTCTGGTTATGTAAGGAGGTGGCGGGGACCCTCACGTGCCTCCTCTCCCGTGGATGCTGTTCGCACGATTACATACGGCTCCTCATTGTTTATTAATGTGAAATGTAATATTTATGTATTGTGATGTCATATACGGTGTATAGGTTTAAGATTAGAGATAGAAGTTAGCATAGAGTAACAGCACAGTTAGAATAGAAGGGGGCACATTAGAGCATAAATAGGAGTGTTAGTTGGATGCAGGCAGCATAGGGACCCAGGGAGAGAAGCAGCAGATGAAGCAGAGGGCCGGCCATGGGGATAAAGCTGTTATGGCAGTAAGGGGCCCCAGGCGTATAATAGTGCAGCCGGGCACCAGATCATCCTCAGGAAGGATCCGGGGTCTATGACCGGGGCAGGAGCCGCTGAGATGGCACTCCCTGCACCTTTCCCAATTAGAACCGGACGATGGGCTGACAGGGAGCTGGTGTCGTTGGCGGCTTGGATGGGACACGAATTGTCCAAAGAGACGGCAGGAATTGCCGGGAGGAAAGAGAAAGAGATTACAGAAAGAGTACAGTTTGCTTGGAAGGCAGGGAAAGTGCAGGATACATGACTCTGTGTGAATTGTGCTGCCAAGGTGATGACTGCCCTTTTGATAAGTAAAGTTGAACTGTTTGAAAAAGACTGTGACCTCTGAGGTGTTTTGTGGAACTTAGAAACATGGAGCCGGAATGACAGAAATTATAGGAACTCTGACAGTAACCATAAGTGTTCTGCTGCGCGCTGCATGTGCCGCAGAAGGGACATTGTAATTCATCTGTGGGGTGCCAGGGTGTGGAAACTGGCCACCTTACAGTGGAACTACCACTCTGACCGCCTTACAGTTACTCGCTTCTTATCACTCAATTCTGGGTTTCAGCTCTGGTTCTTCGGATCTGGATACTCGGCTCTGGTTACTCGCTTCTGGTTACTCAGTTATAGGCATTCAGCCCTGGTTACTCGGTTCTGGGCACTCAGCCCTGGTTACTTGGTTCTGGGTACTAGGTCCACTACTAGGACAACCCCTTCTCATACCCCGCTTGGCCCCCGATAAAATAAAAAAGTCTAAAATCACCTCAGTTTCCACGGTGTTGGCACTCGCTCTCCCCTGGGCTCTCGTGCAGTTGTTGTGACACATGACCCCAGCGTCCAATCAGCACCGGCGTCACTGTCCTCGCCTTCTGTCAAATTGAACACGAAGAGGAAGTCAGATCAGCTGCAGCCCGGACTTCCTCTTCATGTTCAATTCAACAAAAGGCGGGGACAGTGACGCCAGCGCTGATTGGGCACTGGGGTCACATGTCACAACAACCGCATAGGAGCCCCAGGAAGAGCAAGTGGCGACACCACTGGAACGGTGCTGGCACGGGAAGTGAGTATAAACTTATTTTATCAGGGCCAAGCAAGGGGTAGCAAGGGGTCTTCTCACTATTTCATCTCCTTACACCTCAAGCTAGGACAACCCCTTTAAAGTTAGAGAGTTAATTATGTGTATACCAGACTACTATTCAGTTGTTGGTGTTAAAACTACACAAAATGCAAATCCCCAGAACAAGTTCTGTGCATTCATTGCATTAGTAAGGAATGCTGGGAGACTAAAACCTATAGGATTGTGAATACAGCTCTGAACTGTAACACAGACTAACTGAGAATCAAAATAAAGTTATTGTATTGTTTTCTGGATTATATATGTATAGAAAACACAATCTTTCAATTAATTTTCCATGTTAAAAAAATAACAATGAAATAAACATCATAAGTGCACAAAAAATGATTTTATATCTTGCTAAACAATTAATTTACAGAGAGGAAATCTTGTGAAAATGCTATTGCAAACAACCTCTGATGCTAGTGGATGTGCCAGAATTATCCTACAAGTAAATATCCTTTTCACTCTCGGTTCCCAAAACACTTGAACACTTTTTTATGGTGTCCGTGTGTTTTTTTGACAAGTGGAGCATATTTGATATTTTACCTTGATAAATATATAACTTCCTCTGCGGTTCACACAATTAATTTGTTTCGTTGTACGAAGACACATCTATGGGGGACTCAATTAATTTATACAAGTATAAAAATGGCTGTATAACAATACAGCAAAAAAAAAAAGATTTTCCATGCAAAGTCATCTGTAGAAAAAAAGTTCAGTCTTCAGATGTGACAAGGCTTCTTTAGGGTATGTTTCCACAGTCAGTAAACGCCGCGTGTTTGACGCTGTGTACTGGCGCAGCGTCAAACACGCAGCGTCCAGATGTTACAGCATAGTGGAGGGGATTTCAAGAAAACACGCAGGCGGCAGACCTGCATTAACGGACATGTGGCGCGTCTTTTCAGAACACAGCATCCTTTTCCCTTGCGGCGACGCTCCGTCGCCGCAAGGGAAATAACACAGGCCTATGTAGCGCTGCGGTGATTCCAGATGTATTCAATGAGCACATCCGGAATCACCACGCATTCAGAAGGGGGCGGGGCTTTGGGCGGAGCGGACTTTCCGCTCCGTCAAAAGCGCCTGCCATCCTGAACGTGGGGTCATACCCTTACTGTAAGAGCGGTGAGTGTGTCGAATATCCATTTTTGGCAATAGATTTAGCAGAAACAGTTGATTACTTTAAGTAACACTGAGATGATTTCTTAGAGCAAAATAACATCAACATTTCTGTATACTTTGTAAGCTTTTCAGGGGATATAGCTCTGGGATCGCCGTCTGGGTAGACAGAGTGGCACGGAAACAGTTCATTCACAGCAGTACTGGTGCAACTGGCCGCAACCAGTTTTATTTAAAGTCCACAGCAAACAGATAAAAACAAATCATAAACAGAAGACCTGGGCTTGTCTAGCCACTTACTACACATAGATAGATTTCCCTACCTATCCGGGTCCCGACTCTAACAGCCGGGGCCAAAACAACACATATGTTCAGCATTTACCAGCATGGAGGTTCACAGAGTCTCCTCCTTGTGTCTGAAGGCACCTTCAACGTCCAGACTTGAGAGAGCTCCCCTCCTATTCAGCAGCTATCCGCATGGATTCTCACAGAGACTACTCCTGTGTCCGGGATACATCGAGCACCCAGACTGAGATAGCTCAAACTCCTGGAGACACCTTCTGTGCCTGGACCCCTCCTGTGTCCAGACTAAGCGAGCTCTCTGACTGTGTTCGCAGACACCTACTTCTGGTCTCCTAATTAACACCTGAGTAGTTTCAGGCCTGAGCTGCAAGTGTGTAATGAATGTAAGTTGTAGTGACCTTTCTCTACCACTAGGTTTACAAAGCCATACATTTCCCTTATACCAGTCAGCACAGTATCTAAGTGAAATGTACACCCCATTCAAAACCTATACTCTCACTGTCTCACATATCCCCCCCTCTTCTCCAGACCGGAGGGCTGGTCATCCAGACCGGATGTAAGGTTCTATGTATATATTCCTGAAACTCAGTTTGTTCGTCAGCCATTTTACTTTCTGTCTTGCTGCAGCTATCTTGCCCTCAGTCAAAATGGAGTTTCCAGCTTGCATGTTCCCGCCCTGATTCTCTCCTTTGCTTCTTAAGCAGCCACAGCTGAGCAATCAGTGCTTCAGAATCTAGCCTGCAGTGAACCTGTGACTTGACTCCTGTAAGCCTTGGACCTTGTACTCCAGCTATTCCTACTGAGGAACTCTGAAGCACTTGTGGACTCTGAACCCTGCTCTTTAAAAGACCCACGTTTGCATGGACTTACGGTAACAGAGAAGAAGATCCTGAATCTGTATTGGAGAGTGATTGCTGAGCTTGGATTGCTCTGGCCTGCTGTGTCTCCTGTTTCTGTGTCTGCAAACTGTGTGACTATTTCTGCCAACTTGTATGAAGTAATACAGGACTTTTCTATATCAAACCTGTGTCTCATGTATTTTCATCGCACCCAAGCACAAGACGCTATATGAACTGTACTACATACATTACAAGATTCTGAAGCCAAAACATTAGTGTCTGCTGGGTCTGGAAGGCTGTGTCTGCTGTACTGTGGATATCAGACGTCCGGTTGTACTTTCTGTGATGACAGTGGTTGTGACTTCTCACAACCATTCCAGGTGAGCAATTCCCTTAAGTTTTTTCTTTTTGCAGTGTTACCACAGGTAAACACTATTGTTTTTTTTTTTCCTTTCTTTTCTCTTTTTTGTCTGCTGTAACTCTGGATATCAGATGTCTGGTTGAAACTTTCTGTGATGATAGTGGTTGTGACTTCTCACAACCATTCCAGGTGAGCAGTTCCCTTAATTTTTTTTTCTCTCTGCAGTGTTGCCACAGGTGAACACTATTGTTTTTTTTTCTCTCCTCTTCTTCCAGTAATCCTGTCTTAAAAGATCTGGAAAATGGAGGCCCGCATAAAGGAACTTTGCGGAGTGACTGATAATATCCTTGCAGATTTGCAGAATATAAAGACCCGTTTTACAAATCTACAGGACCTCAATAATCACAATTTGCAAGTGGTTGGACAGACTACCCAGGATTTGCGAGCCAGGATTGAGGTTCTAGAGGGGCGAGTCCAGGCTCCTGCCGTAGCCCCGAGTGCTGGGATTCCCAAGTTGCCCCCTTTTCGTTTTGGCGGTGAACGTGATAAATTCAGGGGATTTATTAATCAATGCAATCTTTTTTTTTCTGCACATGCTTCACAATTTCCCACTGAACGATCTAAGGTGCTTACTATAATTATGTTGCTTACCAACAAGGCTTTAATGTGGGCAAACCCTCTGATTGAGACTGAGGATGATTGTTTGAATCACCTTGATGATTTTATTTCAGCCATGGGGCACGTGTTTGATGACCCCAATCGAGGTGCAACAGCTGAAGCAGCCATGTTAGCTTTGCGCCAAGGTAAGCACTCGGTAGCTGAATATGCCTTGGATTTCAGGAGATGGGCCCTTGATACCACCTGGGACAGTTCCGCCAAAAAATCTATTTTTCGAAAGGGGTTATCTCCACTGATTAAGGATGAACTTGCTCGTGCCGACCCTCCCACTGCGTTAGGTGACTTTATTAACTACTGCATCCGTATTGATACTCGTCTGACTGAACGCAGGCAAGAGAGATGGTTCGAAAGCAATCGTACTAACCTTTTCCTACCTTCCTCTCCAGCTAAGGAACCTTTGAGTAGGATTACACGGGAACCTGAACCTGAACCCATGCAGGTAGACTCTTTACAACGACGGGTTAGTGATGCACGCAAGGAACATCGTTTTAAGGAGAATCTATGTTTCTATTGTGGTAAGTCAGGGCACTTCATTATAAACTGCCCCAGCCGTTCTCGTAAGACTACTGCAGCACTCATTCATTGTGAGTGTTGCGAGAGGGGATCTGTCAGGTCCGAGCCTCAGGCTCCAGAGAGATCTGCAGCAACAGATCTTGATTTCTCGGACTTAAACTCCGTTACCTCTGAGGACGTTGACTGTGTAAACGCTGCCATTTTTCAAGTTTCCTCAGCGGTGTCCCAGCTGAGTTGTAAGAAAAACAATTCTCATTGCTTTCTTTCCATCAAACTCTGGGTTGACTCAGCTTGGGTGTCTAGCTCTGCTATGATCGACTCAGGGGCAAGTGGAAATTTTATGGATGTCTCCTTTGCTCTGAAACAGGGAATACGTTCAGTGAAGAAGGCTACTCCAGTACAGATGGAAACTGTGGATGGCTCCCTGCTGACCTCTGGACCAGTGGATCAGGAAACAGAGCCTTTGAGGGTTCTTATGGGTAAAGATCATCAAGAGAAACTGTCCTTTATGCTTATCTCTTCTCCCCACTTTCCCATTATTCTAGGGCTACCATGGCTGCAGGCTCAGAATCCTACCATTAACTGGGAGACCAAGGAATTACACTTTCCAGAGAAACAGATGAGTCCAAAAGTTTCAGCTTGCTCTGTTCCTAAAGGAATCATGTCAGTCCCTGAACTACCAGCTGTATACCAGGACTATGTGGATTTATGTGACAAGAAGAACGCTGACCAGCTTCCTCCTCACCGTCCATATGATTGTCCAATTGAATTATTGCCTGGAGCAGAGATACCTTTTGGTAAGATCTACCCCCTGGCGGGGCCCGAGCTAAAGGCTTTAAAGGATTACATAGATGAAAATCTAGCCAAGGGCTTCATACGCCCCTCTTCATCTCCTGCAGGTGCACCCATCTTCTTTGTAAAGAAGAAAGATGGATCTCTGAGACCATGCGTAGACTATAGGGAACTCAATAAGGTTACTATTAGAAACCGTTATCCATTGCCTTTAATCCTGAGTTATTGGAGAGAGTGCGACATGCCAAAATTTTTTCTAAACTAGATCTTCGTGGGGCCTATAACTTAGTCCGTATTAGACCTGGGGATGAATGGAAGACTGCATTCAGGTCACGCTATGGACACTTTGAATATCTAGTTATGCCTTTTGGTCTGAGCACCGCCCCAGCCACTTTCCAACACTTGGTGAATGACATCTTCAGGGATCTCCTAGATACATTCGTGGTAATTTATTTGGATGATATTCTAATTTTTTCTTAACTCCACAGAGGAACATCATGGACATGTGAGAATGGTCTTGGAACGTCTAAGACAAAATCATCTTTACATCAAACTTGAAAAGTGTGAATTCCATAGGACCGAGATTCAATTTCTGGGGTATGTACTGTCTACACAAGGAATTAGTATGGATGGAAGCAAAACCCAAGCCATCAAGGATTGGCCAAGTCCTAGAAATGTGAAGGAGGTACAGCGCTTCATCGGGTTTGCCAACTTCTATAGACGTTTCATTAGAAATTTCTCTGAGGTAGTGTCACCTATCACTCAACTTACCCGGAAAGAGTCTAGGTTTTCCTGGACTCCCCAAGCCCAGGAAGCATTTTCCCGTCTAAAAGATAAATTTACCACTGCACCTATCCTAGTACATCCCAACCCCGAGCTTGCCTTCATAATAGAGGTGGATGCTTCAGACTGTGCCGTTGGAGCTATACTCTCTCAGAGAACAGGTGAGAAGAATGTCTTGCATCCCTGTGCCTTCTTTTCCCAGCAGTTGTCTTCGGCTGAGAGGAACTACGATGTGGGCAATAGAGAGTTGTTGGCCATTATTGCGGCCTTCAAAGAATGGAGACACCTTCTTCAGGGAGCTGCACAGCAAATAGTCGTCCTGACAGACCATCGTAACCTTGAGTTTATCAGGTCGGCTAAGTGCCTGACTCCTCGCCAGGCTCGCTGGAATCTTTTCTTAAACCAATTTAATTTTATCATCTCTTATAGACCAGGATCGCGCAATGGAAAGGCTGATGCACTCTCTAGGATTTACTCAGCAGAGACACGTCCAATTACTCCTCCTAAGACTATTCTTCCTGACTCTAGATTCCTAGGAGTAATTCATAATCAAGACCTACTTAAGGACATCAAGGAAGCATACCATGCGGATTCCTTTTTGGCACAACCCCCAAGGGACGTAAGTCTTGTCTTTAAGAATGGTGTGTGGATTCAGGGACAACGCCTGTATATTCCTGAAACAGTCAGATTGAGAGTATTGCAACTCATTCACGATTCCAAGATAGCTGGGCATAGAGGAATTCTAAAGACACAGGAATTTCTTTCTCGTTTCTTTTGGTGGCCCACTTGCAGGAAGGATGTTTTGAATTATGTCACTTCATGTGAGGTCTGTGCAAGATGCAAAACACCTCGCTCCTCACCAACTGGTCTGTTACAGCCTCTTCCCACCCCGTCCCGCCCGTGGGGATCCATTTCTATGGACTTCATTGTGGAGTTACCAACCTCTCAGGGGAAGAACACCATTCTAGTGGTGGTTGACCGTCTAACAAAGGCAGCTCATTTTATCCCTTGTGTCGGCTTACCCACTGCAAAACAGACATCAGATTTGATGATTAAAGATGTGTTTCGCTTACATGGAGTACCGGATGAGGTTATTTCGGATCGAGGGGTGCAATTCACTTCTAGGTTTTGGCAAAATTTCTGTGCAGCATTGGACATTAAAGTAAACCTTTCTTCTGCTTTTCATCCCCAGACTAATGGACAGACCGAACGAACCAATCAAACCCTGGAGCAGTATCTCCGCTGCTTTATCTGCCACCTACAGGATGATTGGGTGGATCTACTTCCATTAGCTGAGTTCTCGTATAACAACTCTCAGAGTGCCTCCACTAAACAGTCTCCTTTTTACTCTAATCTAGGTTATCATCCTAACATTCTACCACGATTTCCCATAGAAACGCCTTTACCAGCAGTAGCTGAAAGAATCACGTCTTTACAGAAGAATATGGATCTTCTAAAGGAAAATCTGGAATCGGCTCAAGAAAGGTACAAGAAAGCAGCAGATAAATTTCGTAAACCTGCACCAGCTTTCAAGGTAGGAGACTTGGTCTGGCTGTCAACCAGAAATCTTAAGTTAAGGATTCCATCGTCTAAGTTGGGACATAAGTACATTGGACCCTATAAAATCAGTAAAATTATAAGTGCCGTTGCTTGTCGTCTTCAACTGCCCAGAACTATGAGAATCCACCCTGTCTTTCATGTATCCCTACTAAAGGCTGCGACACCCAATACGTTTCCTGGACGTTCCTCTCCTTGCCCTGACCCAGTGCTAGTCGATGGTCAGGAAGAATTTGTGGTGGAAAGGATTTTAGATTCCAGGTTGTATAGAAATCAGTTACAATATCTGATTAAATGGCAGGGCTACCCAGTGGAGGACAACTCATGGGAACCGGTCAATAACGTTAATGCTCCTCGCTTACTCCGTCAGTTTCATCAGAGGTACCCACACAAGCCTGGTCTGAGGTCATCCGGAGGTTGTCCTTAAGGGGGGAGTAATGTAAGGTTCTATGTATATATTCCTGAAACTCAGTTTGTTCGTCAGCCATTTTACTTTCTGTCTTGCTGCAGCTATCTTGCCCTCAGTCAAAATGGAGTTTCCAGCTTGCATGTTCCCGCCCTGATTCTCTCCTTTGCTTCTTAAGCAGCCACAGCTGAGCAATCAGTGCTTCAGAATCTAGCCTGCAGTGAACCTGTGACTTGACTCCTGTAAGCGTTGGACCTTGTACTCCAGCTATTCCTACTGAGGAACTCTGAAGCACTTGTGGACTCTGAACCCTGCTCTTTAAAAGACCCACGTTTGCATGGACTTACGGTAACAGAGAAGAAGATCCTGAATCTGTATTGGAGAGTGATTGCTGAGCTTGGATTGCTCTGGCCTGCTGTGTCTCCTGTTTCTGTGTCTGCAAACTGTGTGACTATTTCTGCCAACTTGTATGAAGTAATACAGGACTTTTCTATATCAAACCTGTGTCTCATGTATTTTCATCGCACCCAAGCACAAGACGCTATATGAACTGTACTACATACATTACACCGGAGGGCTGGTCAACAATCCAAAAGAGACAGCGAACTCTGGACCAGTCATGGCCCTCATCAGCTTCATCTTCACTACTGTCATCTGTATCCTCACCTGAGCCATAGCCAACATCAGCTTTCTCTTCATCTGAAGCATCCGCACTACCCTGTACCCTCCCAGGCCTATGCTCTCTGCGGGCCTCGGGTATCCTGCACGGTTTCATCTTGACTTTAGGGCCGGGCTCAGTTTCGATATAGTGCCTGGCCAGAGAAGTACGACCCGGCACATCAGAACACTTCTGCTGACTCTTCCTCAGAAACTCACGTACCTCCTGTCCCTGGTGCACTGACCATGTGTCACCAACTATCACAGAAGGTATAGGGGGTTTTTCACTTTCTCCAGTTCCCCTTGAACCTTCTTTACTTCATTGAGCTTCTCCAGAAGATGCTCATGGCTCTCATCACGCTCCTTCATCACAGTTTGGAGTTTTTTCTGAGAAGTAATCAATTCATCTTGTACCTGTTGGACGTCCTTTATGTCTTCAGCCCCTTCTTCAGGCTCTTCTGGTAGGACATGCTCAGAACCCTACCGTCAGTCTTACATTCTACTTCTTCATTCACATCATTATGGTCTCCAATATCTCCATTTATTCCAGCTTTCAAGTTCTCCTTGATAGCTGCATCTGTATACTCAGAACCCGCCGGATTCTTCTCTTCCACCACGTTCTGCATCCCATCTGAACTCCCGTGTGTCTGCAGCGGCAACGGAGTGACACATCGCTTTTCCCATTTGTTGGGACGTGGCTCCGATGTAGACTCCATGAAAGTGCGCTTGAGCTCACCAACGCCAGCCTGATGTCTCAAAATCTCATCTTGTGATTTATCCAGATCCTTGGTATCACTCAGGAACACTGCTGGGCTCCGGGCGCCGAACTTCCAGCCTGAGCTTCACGAGTTGCAGCTACTGATCCGGACCGTAACCCGTCCACGCCGCTGTCTCCGGCAGAAACAGATTCCTGGACAGAGTCAGTCCCCATATCTTCAGTCTTGTTCCTCACAGCTTCACTTGAGACCTCAGCTTCTGATGAGGCATCTGGCTTGGTGACCACTAGGGTTGAGCGATACTTTCCGATATCCAAAAGTATCGGAATCGGAATGGTATCGCCGATACCCAAAAAATATCGGCGATACCCGATACCGATACCGGAAATCCAATGTAAGTCTATGGGAACAAAATATCGGAATTAAAAAAACCCCATTCTTGCCTTGTTGGTTAATTGTACATGAAGGAAAACAACAAAGAGTAATGTAGAATGTATTGGGGAAGGTTGAGGAGACATTAAAGGCATAGATGTTTAACCCAATCAAATGGAATAGCATAAATATTTTTTTTTTAAAGATGTTCGGATTGACAAAGAAATTGACAATGTTGTTAACGTTTTCTCTATTTTGGCAAATATGTATATTTCACAACTTCCATGCTCTTCACCTTTTTAACTTTTGACACACTTTCTCCTTCATAATCTTCAGCAGCATCATCTTTTTCATCAAATTATTCTTCATCTTCACCTTCTTTATCTTCTTCTTAAACTTCTTGCTATTCATCTTTTTGTTAACATTACTCATATTCTTCTTATTAAACTATTATTCTTATTCATATTGTACTTCATCTTCTTCATCATATTCTTATTTGTGACAGAGAATCCTGTACTTGTAATCTGTCAAAGTATGAATTTTTCATCCTTCCGTTCTTGCTGTCACAAAAGATTTAAATTACAACAGTATTTGTCCGTGTTCAGTTTAGCCTGCAGCAGCAGGCATTTTCCAGGGGCACCACGAGGAGGAACGGACTCACCCCCATACACTGCTTAGTCTTCTTCTGCTTATAATTTAGAGCATATATTTTGCTCTTCATTTTGGTCTTATACTTCATGTTCTTCTGCTTTTTGATCTTCTGCTTATTGTTCTTAAGTCTCTTGTTCTGTATCTTGTAGTTTGTCTTAACCTTCTTAGTCCTGTTTGGTAATCTTTTATTTCTTCTTTGTGATGGTGTTTAGGCTGGTTGGCTTGATGCTCGTCGTCCTTGTGGTCGTCATCTTCTTCGGGGTGGTCATCAGGGTCGTCGTCTTCATTGTTGGAGATCCAGAGTGATTACCCAAAAAAGCATTGAAAAAATCTTCAATTTGTAAATGTTGCAGAAATTACAAGAGTCAATGCAAGTAATGAGGACCAGCTGACTGTGCTGGAACCCGGAGGGGCAGCAGAAGGAAAAGAGCCAATGGCACAACCGAGGACCACTGACGTTACTGGGACACGGTTACTAAGCAGGAGGTACCTGTGCTCCAAAGCACTACCAAGGACCAGCAGACATTGCTGGAACTCGGATACCGAGATGGAGGCACCTAGGCCAAAGGCACTGCGGAGAACCAGCTGACGGTACTGGAACCCGGATGGGTAGCAGAAGGTACAAGAGCCAATCCAAGTAACGAGGACCAGCTGACTGTGCTGGAACCCGGAGGGGCAGCAGAAGGAAAAGAGCCAATGGCACAACCGAGGACCAGCTGACGTTACTGGGACACGGTTACTAAGCAGGAGGTACCTGTGCTCTAAAGCACTACCAAGGACCAGCAGACATTGCTGGAACTCGGATACCGAGATGGAGGCACCTAGGCCAAAGGCACTGCGGAGAACCAGCTGACGGTACTGGAACCCGGATGGGTAGCAGAAGGTACAAGAGCCAATCCAAGTAACGAGGACCAGCTGACTGTACTGGAACCCGGAGGGGCAGCAGAAGGAAAAGAGCCAATGGCACAACCGAGGACCAGCTGACGTTACTGGGACACGGTTACTAAGCAGGAGGTACCTGTGCTCCAAAGCACTACCAAGGACCAGCAGACATTGCTGGAACTCGAATACCGAGATGGAGGCACCTAGGCCAAAGGCACTGCGGAGAACCAGCTGACGGTACTGGAACCCGGACGGGTAGCAGAAGGTACCCATGGAAATTTAAGATGACAGGCCGCGAGCCGGCTGCAGTTACCGAATCCCACAGTACTACAGTGGGTGATTGTCCTATTGTCACAACGGAAACAGCCTTTATTTGCATATCCCGCAGCACACATAGGAAGCACCTAAACTCCAAGCACCATAGAGTCGGCTAACCCGACCGCAACACGACAGGACAACTTATTGGAGGCTAAGTGACGTTTACACTGACAGGAAACAGATGGCGTGCTGTAACCAGTCTGGGCAGGAGTGAGTACCCATGCCAATGACACTTCCGAGCAACAACTGGCGGTGTTGAAGCCCAGGGATGAGAAGACAACAGGGTGGAGGCAGCAGGACTTTTTGCCGTACACACCAACAGGGGGAAAAGTGACATTACTGAAACCCCCGTAACACAGGAGCAAGTGTAGACTGTGCTAAAAAGCACTTCCGAGCAACAAAAGGGGGTGTTGTAGCCCGGGATGAAAAAGAGAACATGGTGGAGGCAGCAGGACTTTTGCCCTTTTACAAAAACAGGGAACAGCTGACATTACGAACCCCATAACACAGGAGCAAGTGTTCACTGTGCTAACAGCACTTTGACAACAACTGGGGGGTGTAGCCCAGGGGTGAGAAGAGAACAGGGGTTTGGGCAGCAGGGAAATTTTTTGCCCTTCACAAAAGAAGGGAACAGCTGACAACTGAACCCCAGTAACCCCAGGGCAAGTGTTTTTACTGGCTAAACACTTCCCCAGCAACAAATGGCGGTTTTGTAAACCCCGGGAAGAAAGAGAACAGGTGGAGGGAGCGGACTTTTTTGCCCTTCACACAGCAGGGGAAAAAGCTGACCAAATTTCTGAAACCCCCTTTAAAACAGGAGCCAAATGTTCCCCTGGCAAAAGCACTTCCGAGCAAAAACCCCGCGGTGTTTTTAGCCCAGGGGTGAGAAAAACAGGTTGGAGGCCGCAGGACTTTTTTTCCTTCACAAAAGCAGGGGAACAGCTGGGGAACCCTTAAATGAACCCCCGAAACACAGGAGCAAGTTTTTTTCACTGGCTAAAAAGCACTTCCGACAACAAAATGGCGGTGTTTGGGACCCAGGAATGAGAAAAAACATGGGGGAGGCCCCGCAGGACTTTTTTTTCCCTTCACACAGCAGGGGAAAGCTGACAATTTCTGAACCCCAGTAACACAGGAGCAAGGGTTTCACTGTGCTAACAGCACTTTTCCAGCAACAACTGGCGGTGTTGTAGCCCCCGGGAGAAAGAACATGGTTGGGGGCAGCCAAGGGCTTTTTGCCGTTTACACCCGCAGGGGAACAGCTTTACAATTTCTGAACCCCATTTAAAACAGGAGCAAGTGGGTTTACTGTGCTAACAGCACTTTTCCCAGCAAAAACTGGGGG
>JARQOD010006359.1:0-43281 GCA_033576555.1 Oophaga sylvatica
TTCCGCTTTGCTTTGCTCCTGCCGCTGCAGAACCTCTTGCTGCTCTATAGTCCTCCGCAGTCTTGCGGTTCTCCTCCTGTGTGAACAGGTCTCTACTAGGGTTGAGCATTCCGATACTGCAAATATCGGGTATCGGCCGATATTGGCTGTATCGGAATTCCGATTCCGAGTACCGATATTTTCGTCATATCGGATACCGGAATCGGGATTGTCACTGTCACTGTCAGTGTCTGTCGGTCGGGTCTGTCAGGAGTCAGCGGCACTTACCCGGCAGAAGATCTCCGGCGGTCACATCCCGGACTGCTTAATGGCCGCCATCCTCTTCTCCCCGGCGGTCACATGCAGTTTCTCGCGATAACTGCAGTGACTGTGGGTAATCGCGGCCGTAAAGCAGTCCGATGACGTCACCGCCGGGGAAGCTGGTAAGCAGCTGCGCTGCGCTGGGATGTCAGGCTCTGCCTGTCATTCCGATGTAGCAGAGCTGGATCGTCGTGGGACTGTCGTTATGGACTGCGTCGGACAGGTGGTATACTGTTGGTTTGTTTTTTTTATTTTTTTACAGGAGATCGATGGCGTCGCAGGAATGAGAGAGTAATAAAAAAAATGAAAACTGTGTTGTCTCTTTTATTTCTTTAAAAGACTTTTTTCTTGCTGTGTCTTTCTTTTACACATTTAAAAACTTTGGGATTAATAATGGATCGGTGTCTTATTGACACCTCTCCATTATTAACCGGGCTTATTGTCACCGTGCAATCAACGGTGACATTAACCCCTTATTACCCCGCTTGCCACCGCTACAGGGCAAGTGGGAAGAGCTGGGTAAAGTGCCACAATTGGCACATCTTTTGATGCGCCAAATGTGGGGCTGCTGTAGCCTGGTATTATCAGGCTGTTGAGGGCCAAAATCCATGGGCCTTGACAGTCTTTTAATACCAGGCCGCAGCAGTCTGCATTTTACTTGGCTGGTTAACAAAAATAGGGGGGACCCCTACGCCGTTTTTTTTTCGAGGGGATCCCCTATTTTTGTTAACCAGCCAAGCTAAGCAGACTGCTGTGGCCTGGTATTATCAGGCTTGCAAGGTCCATGGATATTGGATCCTTACCAGCCTGAAAAACCAGGCCTCAGCGGTCTGCTTCATCTGGCTGGTTAACAAAAATAGGGGGGACCCCACGCCAATTTTTTTCGAGGGGATCCCCTATTTTTGTTAATCAGCCAAGATATGCAGACTGCTGTGGCCTGGTATTATCAGGCTGGCAAGGTCCATGGATCTTGGCTCCTTAACAGCCTGAAAATCCAGGCCTCAGCGGTCTGCTTCATCTGGCTGGTTAACAAAAATAGGGGGGACCCCACGCCATTTTTTTTTTCGAAGGGAACCCCTATTTTTGTTAATCAGTTCCCTCTGACGTCACTGATGGTGTCCCTGGCTGACCTGAAGTGAAAGTGGAAAGCAATCAATTAAGCTTTCCACTTCCTCTCCTGTCAGCCAGGAGAGGAGCTCATTCATTTGGGGGTTTACTGTGAGGCTGCAGCATTAGCTGCGGTCCCTGCAGTAAACATTAACCCTTTCTGAAGGATTACACCGTGGGACCTGACTGTGCATCGGATTGGTAAGAATAATTTTGCTTTATTATTTTATTTTTATTACAGGAAATGGTTTTAGCAGGTAAATAAAATATGGTCAAAAACTGTGTGATTATTTCATTAAACTTCTTTTTTATTAAAGTGTGTGTGTGTTTGATTTTTCTTTCATACAATAGGATTAATAATTGATAGTTGTCTAATTGACAGCTCTCAATTATTAACCTGGCTTAAAGTGACCTTTCAATTGCAAGGTCATTTTAACCCCTTATTAACCCATTCACCACCGCTACAGGGCAATGGGAATAGACGGGCAAAGTGCCAGAAAGGGCAAATCTAATTAGAGATTTGCCCTTTCTGGGGTGTCTGGGGGCAGATGTTAAGTAGCCGGGGGGGGGGCCAAAAAAAATGGTCCCTCTCTGGGCTATTATTATTTGCCCCCACTCACTGGCTTTGTCTGTCTGGTTGCGAAAATAGGGCGGGAGCCCACACATTTTTTTTCAGCAATTTTACACCTCATATATATATATACATGTCATTGAATTTGTGACACATATATATATATATATTTTATATTATAGTTCATACACTTCTACATAGTATAATAGCCGCTAATTCAATTGCCGGCTTTTGTGAAAATGCAGAACCCGACATGAAATGACACTTGGTGTACATAGGGTTAACCATGTCTTTTCATGTAGTTTGATATCTGATTTGCACAAACAATTACATGAGTGTAAGTGTGCAAAATTTCACACCTGTAGGGGTTAATTAAAGGTGTAAATTCGTAGCAAAAAAGTCCGTTTTTTTTACAACGAATTTACACCTTTAATTAACCCCTACAGGTGTGAAATTTTGCACACATAGACTGATGTAATTGTTTGTGCAAATCAGATAGCAAAGGACATGAAAAGACATGGTTAACCCTATGTACACCAAGTGTCATTTCATGTCGGGTGCTTCTGTCTTTTCACAGATGCCGGCTTTACCCGGCAATTGAATCAGAGGATATTTTACTATGTAGAAGTGTATAAACTATACATATATGTATATATACATGTCACAATGACATGTATATATATATATATTGTAACATTTCCAGGGGTATTTAGCTCTAGGATCGCTGTCTGGGTAGACAGAATGGCACGGAAACAGTTCATTCAGACAGCAGTTTGGTGAAAACTGGCCGCAACCAGTTTTATTAAAGTCCACAGCACACAGATAAAAGCAAAGCATAAACAAAAGACCTAGGCTTGTCTAGCCTCTAATTACACTTAGATAGATGGCCCTCTCTATCCGGGACCCAGACTCTACCAGTCTGTGCCCAAAACAACACATATCACATATGTTACCAGTATGGAGTTTCACAGACACTCCTCTTTATGTCTGAAGGCAACTCCAACGTCCAGACTTGAGAGAGGTCACCTCCTATTCAGTAGTCACCAGCATGGAGTGTCGCAGAGTCTCCTCTTTGTGTCCGGGGTACCTCGAGCACCCAGACAGAGAGAGCCCACCTCCCGGAGTCTCCTTCCGTGCCTGGACTCCTGTCCAGACTGAATGAGCTCTCTGACTGTGCTCCCAAGCACCTACTTCTGGCTTCCTAATCAACACCTGAGTGGATTCAGGTCTGAGCTGCAAGCGTGTACTGAATGGCAGGTGTAGTGACCTTTCTTTACCACCAGGTTTACAAAGCCACACATTTCGCTCATACCAGTCAGCAAGGTACTTAGGTGAAATATACACCTCATTCACCACATATTCCTTCACTGTCTCACATATCCCCTCCCTCTTCTCCAGACCGGAGGGCTGGTCATCCAGACCGGAGGGCTGGTCAACAATCCAACAGAGACAGTGAACTCTGGACCAGTCATGGGCCTCATCAGCTTCATCCTCACCACTGTCATAGCCAACATCAGTTTTCTCTTCATCTGAAGCATCTGCACTACCCTGTACCCTCCCAGGCCTATACTCTCTGCGGGCCTCGGGTATCCTGCACGGTTTCATCTTGACTTTAGTGCCAGCCTCAGTCTCGGTATAGTGGCTCACCAGATAAGTACGACCAGGCACGTCAGAACAGCTCTGCTGATTCTTCCTCAGAAAATTTCGTACCTCCTGTTTTTGGGCACTGACCCTGTGTCACCAACTGTCACAGGAGGTATAGGGGTTTTCTCTAATTCCCCCTGAACTTTCTTTAGCACATCTACTTTCTTAAATATCAGTTGATTCATAAATTCTACCTCACAGAACCCAAGCGCCTCTGTCATGGTCTCTGACCATTCCGAGCCACACTGTTCAAACGATTGGCACTGTAGAGGGAGCTGATCATTTTTCTTGGTCGGTACACATAATTTATCCTCTTCTGGTACAGGCTCACTTTGCATAAGACTCAGAGCTCTTACTTCTTTCTCCAGGAGATCCTCATGGCTACGCATCTTCTCCTGTAGTTGTTGGACGTCCTTTACGTCTTCGGCCCTTTCTTCAGGCTCTTCTGGTAGGACATGCTCAGAAGCCCTACTATCAGTCTTCTTTTCCACCACGTTCTGCATCCCATCTGAGCTCCCGTGTATCTGCAGCGGCAACGGAGCGACACATCGCCCCTCCCACTCACTGGGACGTGGTTCAAGTGTAGACTCCATGAAAATGCGCCTGAGCTCACCAAGGCCAACCCGAGGTCTCAAAATCTCATCTTGGGATTTATCCAGATCCTTTGGGTCGCTCGGGAACTCCGATGGCGCACCGGGCGCCGAACTTCCGGCCCGAGCTTCGCGAGTCGCAGCCACGGATCCGGACAGTACACCGTCCACGCCGCTGTCTCCAGCAGAAACATATTCCGGGGCAGAGTCATTCCCCACATCTTCAGTCTTGTTCCTCACAGCTTCACTTGAGACATCAGCCTCTGGTGAGGCACCTGGCCTGGTGTCCACCACTTCCATGGCTTTCTCCACCTCTGCAGCATCACCTTCCGAGTCCTTGGCCTGATGCAGATCCACACCATACATTGATAAGTTCTCATTTTCAACAGCATCCACTTGTGCTGTGTTCAGTTTCAGAGTCCTGTCTTTCACCTTAGTCTTCGCCAGGGAACCGGCCAACGGTACAACATCTTCAGATGCCATCCTCCGTCCGACTGCAAGGTCAGCCTCAGCCTTCCTCTCAGGACTCTCAATCTCCTCTGCTACCATGCCTTCCTCACTTGCACTGGTTGCTTTATTGTCATCAGATGACTCACTATCACCACCACTATCCCTGTCTGACCCCCTTTCTCAGCCACATCTGGCTCACTTCCAGGGTTAGACACTTCATTTTCATTCACATCCGGCTCACTGTCAGGGTTATACAATTCATTCTCATTCACATCTTGATCTGGAACCTTAGTTAACATGTCATCCACAACATTAACTTCACCATCTGGTCCCTGGTTTCCCTCAGGTGGTCCCTCAAGTATGTGACTATGTGATAACCCCAGCACTATACTTCCATATAGCTCAGATACCAGGAGCTGACTTACGACCTCTCCCTGGACTTCAGTGTCCCTATACAATAGGTTATTGTTCATGGCAGCATGAGGAAACCTCTCCTCAGAGCCAGGCTCTTGGGGAACCTCATTCAGAACAATTACATTTTCCTGTGCCGTTTTAAGAGTGGGGTCTCGCACCGGCTCACTCCCAAAATTGTCACAGGAGCCAGGCAGGTCAGGGACACTCGGTTCCCGAGAACCACCATCCTCGTCTCCCAACATCACCTGCAAAGAAATGTCATCTTTATCACGGTCATCATCAGTATCATCACTATTATGATTAGCATTATCATCATTATCAATATCAGCATCCTCATCATGGTCATCATCATTATCATGATCATCATTATCATTATCAATATTATCATGGTCATCATCATTATCACATAAGTTTAACGGCCCACTAGCATTGTGTTCCGCCCCTCGGGACTGCGCACCCTCAGTAGGAGCTTCATCACACTGTCCATCAGAAACATTTTTCCCCCAGAGATCCTTAGACCGGGGAAAGTCATTACCCAATATAACGGGGTGCACCAGGGTCTTCACTACCCCCACTTCATATGAAACCTCCCCGAGTTTGGGGACCAAGTCCACGGCAGTCTCTGGGTAGACTTTGGTGTCTTCATGGATGTACACCACACTCAGGTGCTTATCAGGGATGAAGTCCCTATCACTCAGGCTGTCACATACGGAAGTCACTGGACTCTCTGAGTCCAAGAGGGCCTGTGCTGGGCAGTCACTTACAACCACCGGGGACCCCTGTGGTCCAGTCTCTTCGGCTGAGGTGGACACACACACAGGCTCTGCGCAGGGAGAGAGGGATCTGCCAACATCACAACACATAGGCTCCCCCTCTATTGGACAGTTGGCTGCAATTTCACGCCAGCTCCAACACTGTCCATCACACTCTCTCCCACCCACATGTCCCCTCGGGCCTGAACCCGCTTATCAGCATACCCCATGTCCCCAACAGCTGGAACGCTCTTACCGCGAGAGTTCAGCGTCCGGGAACTCCGAAGTGACGACCTCTCAGACGGCTGTACCTCAGGAGGACGTGCTTGGGTGTAGCGGTCCACTATCACCTTTTCAACTCCATAATCAGGCCTGATGACTGCAGACTCCCAACTGTATCTCCAGTCACGAACTCCCCTGGCACGGGCTGTCACCGTAACACCCAGCCGGGTAAGAATCGCCGCTTTCAACTTGGCATAGTCTTCGCTGTCCTGCTTGCTCAGGTCAGCCCAGACTTTTTGGGGTTCCCCAATCAGATAGGGTACGACCGCCATGGCCCATTCAGATAGTGGCAGATTCTCCTTCTCTGCCAGTCTCTCAAACCTAGTAAGATATACCTCCACATCATCAAGGTGTCATTTTCTCAAGGACCGTCTTACCGCCTTCTTTATAGCGGACAACGCCGGTGCCTTCACAACATTACTTCGGGACGTGGCACCGAAATCCTTTTTGGTGCTGTCATCTGCTCAACAAATAACCGGTTGTTCTCCTGCTGCTGCTGCAGGAATTGCTGCTGGGCCTGCTGCATGTGCTGCTGGTGCTGCAGGCGCTGCTGCTCCATGCTCTGCTGCATGCTTCGCTGGGCCTGCACCAGGCACTCAACGAGCTCCTCCATACTGCCGGACTCATCTGTCTCAATCACAGCAGTCCTATGTTGCATATTAACTTGCGCCATTTGTTCAAACAGCGCCTCCATACTGTCAGATATCTCTGTCTTCACAACGGCAGACTTCAGTCAAGGCATACACACTACACAGCTTTTTTCCACAGAAAATTCAGCCTTGCTGTGCAAACACCCTTTTTTTTTTTTTTTTGCAAAGTCTATTAGGGCTACTGTCTCTTTAAGACTGCTCCACAGACGTTTCTCTTGCTGCTGCACATTCCACAGTCATTTTCACAACAAGTTCAGCTTTGCTGTGCATACATTTTCTCTCTGCAGACCCTATCAGGGCCACTGTCTCTCCAAGACTGCTCCAAACAGACGTTTCTGCTGACACACTTTTTTTTTTTTTTTCTGCTGCTATTTCAATAGACTTCACCTTTAATGCTGTCTCTCGCCACTGTGCTGCATACACACTCCAGCACTAACTGTATCAGGCACTGCGCTGCCCCAGTATTCTCCGCCAATTGTAACATTTCCAGGGGTATTTAGCTCTAGGATCGCTGTCTGGGTAGACAGAGTGACACGAAAACAGTTCATTCAGACAGCAGTTCTGATGAAAACTTGCCGCAACCAGTTTTATTAAAGTCCACAGCACACAGATAAAAGCAAAGCATAAACAAAAGACCTAGGCTTGTCTAGCCTCTAATTACACTTAGATAGATGGCCCTCTCTATCCGGGACCCAGACTCTACCAGTCTGTGCCCAAAACAACACATATCACATATGTTACCAGTATGAAGTTTCACAGACACTCCTCTTTATGTCTGAAGGCAACTCCAACGTCCAGACTTGAGAGAGGTCACCTCCTATTCAGTAGTCACCAGCATGGAGTGTCGCAGAGTCTCCTCTTTGTGTCCGGGGTACCTCGAGCACCCAGACAGAGAGAGCCCACCTCCCGGAGTCTCCTTCCGTGCCTGGACTCCTGTCCAGACTGAATGAGCTCTCTGACTGTGCTCCCAAGCACCTACTTCTGGCTTCCTAATCAACACCTGAGTGGATTCAGGTCTGAGCTGCAAGCGTGTACTGAATGGCAGGTGTAGTGACCTTTCTTTACCACCAGGTTTACAAAGCCACACATTTCGCTCATACCAGTCAGCAAGGTACTTAGGTGAAATATACACCTCATTCACCACATATTCCTTCACTGTCTCACAATATATATATATATATATATATATATATATATATGTATTCTATGTGTGTATATTTAGTGTTTACAAGGAAAGAAAGAGGTTTTTTTAGTTGCGATATTTTGTTCCCATAGACTTACATGGGACTTCCGGTATCGGTATCGGGTATCGCCGATATTTTAGTGATATCGGCGATACCATTCCGATTCCGATACTTTTGGATATCGGAAAGTATCGCTCAACTCTAGTCTCTACCTGTTCCTCCATACACCATACCTTCCAGTCTTTTCCAGTATCTGCATTTGCTGTGTGTGACGCTTCCCACGGCTGTGGGGCGCCGGGACATGGCATAGCTTGCCTAGCTAGCCAATGCTCCCACGCCGCCAGTCCACGACGACGTGAGGCATGGGTCCCAGATGATAAGAGAATGTGGACCCACTGGACCACGGAGGGAGACCCGGGCCTGCCCGGACTAGGGAAGGGCAGCGACCGGGATCCGTGGCAGCTGAGCATGTGGGCAAGGTGGCGACCTGCAGGACTAGACAACACCGCACAACTTCAGGTAAGAAGAAACATAAAGTTTACTTAAAGAAACACAGTACATAAACAGAACATAAGACCGGGCTCCCGATTCCGCACATCAGAGAAGGGTACACGACTCAGAATCACAGACGAGTGCAGGAGGACATCACGGGTAGATGCAGTCCAGGGTTATCTGGCACGGGCATACTTGGACGGCCTCTCTCTCAGGCCTTAGGCGTAGCACAGGCTCAGCAGGAGAACATCAGACACCGACCTCAGACAGACTTCAGACGATGGCGGGGTCATCACGGGTAGATGCAGTCCAGGATCATCTGGCACAGGCATACTAGTATGGCCTCACTCTCAGGCCTCGGGCGTAGCACAGGCTCAGCAGGAGAACATCAGACACCGGCCCAGGACGAACGTCAGACGATGGCGGGGTCATCACGGGTTGATGAAGTCCAGGGTCATCTGGCACGGGCATACTAGGACGGCCTCTCTCTCAGGCCTCAGGCGTAGCACAGGCTCAGCAGGAGAACATCAGACACCGACCCAGGACAGATGTCATCACAGGGTAGACCAAGGAGGAACCGGCAGGACATCGGAACATCAGGAACACGGACTGGATCTCAGGGACACAGGAACACGGACAGGAAATCAGGAACACGGATTGGATCTCAGGGAGTCAGGAACACAGACAGGAACACGGACTGGAACAACAGGAACACGGATTGAGTCTCAGGGAGTCAGGAACACGAACAGGAACATGGATTGGATCACAGGAACACGGACTGGAACACAGGCATCGGACTCCGGACATCTGGTACCGATCAGCAGGCTCCGGACATCAGGTAGAGATGGATAGGATCCGGACATCTGGAAGTGGTCATCGGACATCGGATATCAGGCAGTGGTCGTCAGGGAGGACACGGACAGGAACATCAGGAACACGGATTGGATCTCAGGGAGTCAGGAACACAGACAGGAACATGGATTGGATCACAGGAACACGGACTGGAACACAGGCATCGGACTCCGGACATCTGGCACCGATCAGCAGGCTCCGGACATCTGGCAACAATTGGCAGGACCCGGACATCAGGAAGTGGTCGTCGGACATCGGACATCAGGCCATGGTCATCAGGCATAGGATCCGGACATCTGACACCGATCAGCAGGCTCCGGACATCTGGCAACAATCGGCAGGACCCGGACATCAGGCAGGGAGGATAGATCCGGACATCTGGAAGTGGTCGTCGGACATCGGACATCAGGCCATGGTCATCAGGCATAGGATCCGGACATCTGGCAGCGACCTGAAAAGGAACCCCAGCGGTCTGGTGCAAGCCCCGCCAGGCTCAACGGGAGCTGGCCGGGGATTGCACAGAAGCTGAGCACAGAGTAACAGAAACTCTGCACACACCGGATGTAAGGTTCTGTGTATCTGTTTCTGAAACTCAGTTTGTTCGTCGGCCATTTTGCTTTCTGTTTTGCTGCTGCTATCTTGCCCTCAGTCAAAATGGAGTTTTCCAGCTTGCATGTTCCCGCCCTGATTCTCTCCGTTTGCTTCTTAAACAGCCACAGCTGAGCAATCAGTGCTTCAGAATCTAGCCTGCAGTGAACCTGTGTTCTGACTCCTGAAGCCTTGGACCTTGTACTTCCAGCCATTCCTACTGAGGAACTCTGAAGCACTTGTGGACTCTGAACTCTGCTCTTGAGAGCCTCACGTTTGCATGGACTTGCGGTAACAGAGAAGAAGATCTGAATCTGTTGTGGAGAGTTATTGCTGAGCTTAGATTACTCTGGCCTGCTGTGTCTCCTGCTTCTGTGTTTGCAACCTGTGTGTTTATTTTTGCCAATTTGTATGAAGCAATACAAGACTTTCTTTATCAACCTGTGTCTCAAGTATTTTCATCGCACCCAAGCACAAGACGCTATATGAACTGTACCACATACATTACAAGATTCTGAAGCCAAACGTTAGTGTCTGCTGGGTCTGGAAAGGCTTGTCTGCTGTACTGTGGATATCGGATGTCCGGTTGTACTTTCTGTGATGACAGTGGTTGTGACTTCTCACAACCATTCCAGGTGAGCAATTCCCTTAAGTTTTTTTTCTGCAGTGTTATCACAGGTAAACACTATTGTTTTTTTTTTTTTTTCTCTTCTCTTTTTGTCTGCTGAAACTCTGGATATCAGATGTCTGGTTGAAAGCTTTCTGTGATGATAGTGGTTGTGACTTCTCACAACCATTCCAGGTGAGCAGTTCCCTTAAAGTTTTTTCTTTCTTCAGTGTTGCCACAGGTGAACACTATTGTTTTTTTTTTTTTCCTCTTCTTCCAGTATCCTGTCTTAAAAGATCTGGAAAATGGAGGCCCGCATAAAGGAACTTTGCGGAGTGACTGATAATATCCTTGCAGATTTGCAGAATATAAAGACCCGTTTTACAAATCTTCAGGACCTAAATAATCACAATTTGCAAGTGGTTGGACAGACTACCCAGGATTTGCGAGCCAGGATTGAGGTTCTGGAGGGGCGAGTCCAGGCTCCTGCCGTGGCCCCGAGTTCTGGGATTCCCAAGTTGCCCCCTTTTCGTTTTGGTGGTGAACGTGAAAAATTCAGGGGATTTGTTAATCAATGCAATCTTTTTTTTTCTGCACATGCTTCACAATTTCCTACTGAACGATCTAAGGTGCTTACTATAATTATGTTGCTTACCAACAAGGCTTTGATGTGGGCAAACCCTCTGATTGAGACTGAGGATGATTGTTTGAATCACCTTGATGATTTTATTTCAGCCATGGGGCAGGTGTTTGATGACCCCAATCGAGGTGCAACAGCTGAAGCAGCCATGTTAGCTTTGCGCCAAGGTAAGCACTCGGTAGCTGAATATGCCTTGGATTTCAGGAGATGGGCCCTTGATACCACCTGGGACAATTCCGCCAAAAAATCTATTTTTCGAAAGGGGTTATCCCACTGATTAAGGATGAACTTGCTCGTGCCGACCCTCCCACTGCGTTAGGTGACTTTATTAACTACTGCATCCGTATTGATACTCGTTTAACTGAACGCAGGCAAGAGAGATGGTTCGAAAGCAATCGTACTAACCTTTTCCTACCTTCCTCTCCAGCTAAGGAACCTTTGAATAGGATTACACGGGAACCTGAACCTGAACCCATGCAGGTAGACTCTTTACTACGACGGGTTAGTGATGCACGCAAGGAACATCGTTTTAAGGAGAATCTATGTTTTTATTGTGGTAAGTCAGGGCACTTTATTATTAACTGCCCCAGCCGTTCTCGCAAGACTACTGCAGCACTCATTCATTGTGAGTGTTGCGAGAGGGGATCTGTCAGGTCCGAGCCTCAGGCTCCAGAGAGATCTGCAGCAACAGATCTTGATTTCTCGGACTTAAACTCCGTTACCTCTGAGGACGTTGACTGTGTAAATGCTGCCATCTTTCAAGTTTCCTCAGCGGTGTCCCAGCTGAGTTGTAAAAAAAACAATTCTCACTGTTTTCTTTCCATCAAACTCTGGGTTGACTCAGCCTGGGTGTCTAGCTCTGCTATGATCGACTCAGGTGCAAGTGGAAATTTTATGGATGTCTCCTTTGCTCTGAAACAGGGAATACGTTCAGTGAAGAAGGCTACTCCAGTACAGATGGAAACTGTGGATGGCTCCCTGCTGACCTCTGGACCAGTGGATCAGGAAACAGAGCCTTTAAAGGTTCTTATGGGTAAAGATCATCAAGAGAAACTGTCCTTTATGCTTATCTCTTCTCCTCACTTTCCCATTATTCTAGGGCTACCATGGCTGCAGGCTCAGAATCCTACCATTAACTGGGAGACCAAGGAATTACACTTTCCAGAGAAACAGATGAGTCCAAAAATTTCAGCTTGCTCTGTTCCTAATGGAACCATGTCAGTCCCTGAACTACCAGCTGTATACCAGGACTATGTGGATTTATGTGACAAGAAGAACGCTGACCAGCTTCCTCCTCACCGTCCATATGATTGTCCAATTGAATTATTGCCTGGAGCAGAGATACCTTTTGGTAAGATCTACCCCCTGGCGGGGCCCGAGCTGAAGGCTTTAAAAGAGTACATAGACGAAAATCTAGCCAAGGGCTTCATACGCCCCTCTTCATCTCCTGCAGGGGCACCCATATTCTTTGTAAAGAAGAAAGATGGATCCCTGAGACCATGCGTAGACTATAGGGAACTCAATAAGGTTACTATTAGAAACCGTTATCCATTGCCTTTAATCCCTGAGTTATTGGAGAGAGTGCGACATGCCAAAAATTTTTCTAAACTAGATCTTCGTGGGGCCTATAACTTAGTCCGTATTAGACCTGGGGATGAATGGAAGACTGCATTCAGGTCACGCTATGGACACTTTGAATATCTAGTTATGCCTTTTGGTCTGAGTACCGCCCCAGCCACTTTCCAACACTTGGTGAATGACATCTTCAGGGATCTCCTGGATACATTCGTGGTAATTTATTTGGATGATATTTTAATTTTTTCTAACTCCACAGAGGAACATCATGGACATGTGAGAATGGTCTTGGAACGTCTAAGACAAAATCATCTTTACATCAAGCTTGAAAAGTGTGAATTCCATAAGACCGAAATTCAATTTCTGGGGTATGTACTGTCTACACAAGGAATTAGTATGGATGGAAGTAAAACCCAAGCCATCAATGATTGGCCAAGTCCTAGAAATGTGAAGGAGGTACAGCGCTTCATCGGGTTTACAAACTTCTATAGACGTTTCATTAGAAATTTCTCTGAGGTAGTGTCACCTATCACCCAACTTACCCGGAAAGAGTCTAAGTTCTCCTGGACTCCCCAAGCCCAGGAAGCATTTTCCCATCTAAAAGATAAATTTACCACTGCACCTATCCTAGTACATCCCAACCCAGAGCTTGCCTTCATAATAGAGGTGGATGCTTCAGACTGTGCCGTGGGAGCTATACTCTCTCAGAGAACAGGTGAGAAGAATGTCTTGCATCCCTGTGCCTTCTTTTCCCAGCAGTTGTCTTCGGCTGAGAAGAACTACGATGTGGGCAATAGAGAGTTGTTGGCCATTATTGCCGCCTTCAAAGAATGGAGACACCTTCTTCAAGGAGCTGCACAGCAAATAGTCGTTCTGACAGACCATCGTAATCTTGAGTTTATCAGGTCGGCTAAGTGCCTGACTCCTCGCCAGGCTCGCTGGAATCTTTTCTTAAACCAATTTAATTTTATTATTTCTTATAGACCAGGATCGCGCAATGGAAAGGCTGATGCACTCTCTAGGATTTACTCAGCAGAGACACGTCCAATTACTCCTCCTAAGACTATTCTTCCTGACTCTAGATTCCTAGGAGTGATTCATCATCAAGACCTAATTAAAGACATCAAGGAAGCATACCATGCGGATTCTTTTTTGGCTCAACCCCCAAGGGACGTAAGTCTTGTCTTTAAGAATGGTGTGTGGATTCTGGGACAACGTCTGTATATACCTGAAACAGTCAGATTGAGAGTATTGCAACTCATTCACGATTCCAAAATAGCCGGGCATAGAGGAATTCTAAAGACACAGGAATTTCTTTCTCGTTTCTTTTGGTGGCCCACTTGTAGGAAGGATGTTTTGGACTATGTCACTTCGTGTGAGGTTTGTGCAAGATGCAAAACACCTCGCTCTTCACCAACTGGTCTGTTACAGCCTTTTCCCACCCCGTCCCGCCCGTGGGGATCCATTTCTATGGACTTCATTGTGGAATTACCAACCTCTCAAGGGAAGAACACTATTCTAGTGGTGGTTGACCGTCTAACAAAGGCAGCTCATTTTATCCCTTGTGTCGGCTTACCCACTGCAAAACAGACATCAGATTTGATGATTAAAGATGTGTTTCGCTTACATGGAGTACCGGATGAGGTTATTTCGGATCGAGGGATGCAATTCACTTCTAGGTTTTGGCAAAATTTCTGTGCAGCATTGGACATTAAAGTAAACCTTTCTTCTGCTTTTCATCCCCAGACTAATGGACAAACCGAACGAACCAATCAAACCCTGGAGCAGTATCTCCGCTGCTTTATCTGCACCTACAGGATGATTGGGTGGATCTACTTCCATTGGCTGAGTTCTCTTACAACAACTCTCAGAGTGCCTCCACTAAACAGTCTCCTTTTTACTCTAATCTAGGTTATCATCCTAACATTCTACCACGATTTCCCATAGAGACGCCTTTGCCAGCAGTGGCTGAAAGAGTCACGACTTTACAGAAGAATATGGATCTTCTAAAGGAGAATCTGGAATCGGCTCAGGAAAGGTACAAGAAGGCAGCAGATAAATTTCGTAAACCTGCACCAGCTTTTAAGGTAGGAGACCTGGTCTGGCTGTCAACCAGAAATCTTAAGTTAAGGATTCCATCGTCTAAGTTGGGACATAAGTACATTGGACCCTATAAAATCAGTAAAATTATAAGTGCCGTTGCTTGTCGTCTTCAATTGCCCAGAACTATGAGAATCCACCCTGTCTTTCATGTATCCCTACTAAAGGCTGCGACACCCAATACGTTTCCTGGACGTTCCTCTCCTTGCCCTGACCCAGTGCTAGTCGATGGTCAGGAGGAATTTGTGGTGGAAAGGATTTTAGATTCCAGGTTGTATAGAAATCAGTTACAATATCTGATTAAATGGCAGGGCTACCCAGTGGAGGACAACTCATGGGAGCCAGTCAATAACGTTAATGCTCCTCGCTTGCTCCGTCAGTTTCATCAGAGGTACCCACACAGGCCTGGTCTGAGGTCATCCGGAGGTTGTCCCTAAGGGAGGAGTAATGTAAGGTTCTGTGTATCTGTTTCTGAAACTCAGTTTGTTCGTCGGCCACTTTGCTTTCTGTTTTGCTGCTGCTATCTTGCCCTCAGTCAAAATGGAGTTTTCCAGCTTGCATGTTCCCGCCCTGATTCTCTCCGTTTGCTTCTTAAACAGCCACAGCTGAGCAATCAGTGCTTCAGAATCTAGCCTGCAGTGAACCTGTGTTCTGACTCCTGAAGCCTTGGACCTTGTACTTCCAGCCATTCCTACTGAGGAACTCTGAAGCACTTGTGGACTCTGAACTCTGCTCTTGAGAGCCTCACGTTTGCATGGACTTGCGGTAACAGAGAAGAAGATCTGAATCTGTTGTGGAGAGTTATTGCTGAGCTTAGATTACTCTGGCCTGCTGTGTCTCCTGCTTCTGTGTTTGCAACCTGTGTGTTTATTTTTGCCAATTTGTATGAAGCAATACAAGACTTTCTTTATCAACCTGTGTCTCAAGTATTTTCATCGCACCCAAGCACAAGACGCTATATGAACTGTACCACATACATTACACCGGACTCCTCCTTCCAAGATGAACTCAGGTTATATAGCAAGGATTCACAGTCACTGGCACAGGGTTCTGGACACAGCAGGATTTCAGGAACATAACACAGAGGACACAGTTCAGACAGTCAGGTACAGGATGCGATCCAAGATCAGGGATTCAGGTATTTAGACACAGCAGGAACAGGCCTGGATATACAGCCTCCAGGAACGGTGATCTGGGTAATCAGCCCCCAGCATAGGCGGAAACACAAGACACAGTTCAGACATTCAGGTACAGGATGCGATCCAGGATCAGGGATTCAGGTAATTAGACACAGCAGGAACAGGCCTGGATATACAGCCTCCAGGAACGGCGATCTGGGTAATCAGCCCCCAGCATAGGCGGAAACACAAGACACAGTTCAGACATTCAGGTACAGGATACGATCCAGGATCAGGGGTTCAGGTAATTAGACACAGCAGGAACAGGCCTGGATATACAGCCTCCAGGAACGGCGATCTGGGTAATCAGCCCCCAGCATAGGCGGAAACACGACACAGTTCAGACATTCAGGTACAGGATACGATCCAGGATCAGGGGTTCAGGTAATTAGACACAGCAGGAACAGGCCTGGATATACAGCCTCCAGGAACGGCGATCTGGGTAATCAGCCCCCAGCATAGGCGGAAACACAAGACACAATTCAGACATTCAGGTACCGGGTTAGATCCAGGATCAGGGAACAAGACACAGCAGGAACAGGGAATCAGCTCTCCAGAGCTGATCAAATTCAGAGCAGGAGATGAACACACCACCACATACGGCTAGGTTCAGGAATTCAATGTGGATTCAATGTGAAGCTCTGGCAACGCCCACTAGGGCTGGGGAACTTTATATATGAGCTGCTTCACAGCGATAGGCTGGAGCAGTAATTCTAGTAAACACCCAATCCACATAAAAGCAGGACAGGTGTGGGCCGCGCCCCCTATGCAGAGCCAGACAGCTCAACACAGAGGGAACCCAACAATGGCTGCTGCCACACACGTAGTAAGTCATGCACCACTGCAGAGGACTTTGCAAGCTACGGACGGCTTTTACAGCAGGTCAGGGACCGCACATGCGGGCGGTCATGCAAAGTAGCGGAGCCACTCACGCAAGTACGGGTACGCAGCAGAGCCGGGAACTGAGCAGCATCCATACAGGTAACAGAAAACAGTATCCCAGCTGGTTAGGGGGAAAGGAGCAAAAGGGTTAATGCAAAAGACATGCAGAGTAACGCTGGAAAACAAAGTACAGAATACCAGCGTTACACTGTGTGAACAGGTCTCTACCTGTTCCTCCATACACCATTCCATCCAGTCAGTATCAGTACCTGCATTTGCTGTGTGAACAGATCTCTGCCCTGTGTCTCATCCATGCCTGCCAGCCCTGTGTCTCATCTATGCCTGCCAGCCCTGTGTCTCATCCGTGCCTGCCAGCCCTGTGTCTCATCCGTGCCTGCCAGCTCTGTGTCTCATCTGTGCCTGCCAGCCCTGTGTCTCATCTGTGCCTGCCAGCCCTGTGTCTCATCTGTGCCTGCCAGCCCTGTGTCTCATCTGAGCCTGCCACCCCTGTGTCTCATCCGTGCCTGCCAGCTCTGTGTCTCATCCGTGCCTGCCAGCCCTGTGTCTCATCCGTGCCTGCCAGCCCTGTGTCTCATCTGTGCCTGCCAGCCCTGTGTCTCTTCCGTGCCTGCCAGCCCTGTGTCTCATCCGTGCATGCCAGCACTGTGTCTCATCCGTGCCTGCCAGCCCTGTGTCTCATCCGTGCCACCGTCTCCCCAAGTGGGATCAACAGCCACAGCCAGACACCACCCTGGAGTGGCACCTGGCAGCTGCCTTCCCCGCAAGCCTGACCTCACCATCAGAGGCTCCAGTGAAGACCGAGGCAGCTGTCCTAATCATGCCCCTTCCAGGGTAGTCTGGTTTGTGGCACAGTGGGGCCAGAACCCCCTGGCTCACTCCCACCAGTCAGGGCATGAGCATGACAGATAGTCATGGCGAGGGGCAGCTGTTCTGGCACACCCTGGCACCCTGCTGCATTAACAAGATGTCCCTTCTCTTTTTTGGTGTGTGTGCGGTGCGTTTAACTCACTTTTGGGTCAGAGTCCTCCTCAGCTTGCAGGGTCCTGGTCTTCTGCAGCAACACACAATAACCATCAGAGTCCAAGTTCAATTAAAACATAACAACTTTACTTAGCTCGTCCAGTTTAGATACAGACACCGCACAGCAATCTTCATACAGAATGGACATTCCTTTCCCTGAACTGTCCCTTGTTCTTCCTGTCACCACTTGTTCCTGTACAGTATCCTCCGGTACCGCAGCTCCCTGAGTAGCCGGACTAGCTTGTTCCTGGTGCTCCCAATCCATTATCCCCATCCTGGTCGAAAGTAAAGTATGCCGCTGACAATCCTTCTCAGACCATAGGTCTCGGATGTCACAGAAGTTTCCCATAAGCTTAGCATGTTTCTCTCATGCTGCTCTGTTCTGATCATGCTGGTGAGTCTTTCCACCCGTAGGGCCTGGATTGATGAGCTTCTGTCGTAACACAGCTTCGGTCAATAACCTCACTGTTCCTCTTCCTATTCACAACTAACTACCTCAGGAACTCACTCTCCTCACCCTTTGCTAGCTCCTCCCACTAGCTGTTCCCTATTGGCTTAACTATTTCTTTCAATCTAATCCCTCATCTACAGTGCCCCCCACTGTTCTAAGTCCTATATTACCCCTACTAACACTAAAGGGTATGCCACACTAAACAATATCGCTAACGGGATCGCTAAAAAACGTCACTATTTAGCGATCCCGTTAGCGATATTGTTCAGTGCGGCAGCTTCCAGCGACGAGCTTCCTGCTGTGATCTCGCTCGTCGCTGGAATCGTTCCGGACCCTATTTTCTCGTCGGCGCTCCCGCTGGGTAAGTATCTAATCGCTGTGTGGCACCTTTTCTTAGCGATTTAGCGGTACTTTTGTACCGCTAAAGTCGTTAAGAAGATCGCTAACGGCGATAGCGTCGTTAACTATATCGCTAAATGCGGCAGCATTTAGCGATATAGAAACAATCCCGCTAGCGATCTCATTAGTATGCAACGCTAACGAGATCGCTAGCGGGATCGAGTAGTGTGGCAGTACCTTTAGCCTTACTCTATTATTATATCTCCCTATCTCTATCCCTAACTCATAACTTACACAATGCATGAACATCAATACATTGCTTGACACATTAATGTTCAGTAAAACAACATCACATTACATGACATGTACATGCAAAACATACCTGATTTTAGTCAGAAGGAACATACAGGGATGCAGGGCACGAATCCGCCCCCAGCTTGCCCCCTACAGACTCTCTCACCCAACCTTACTAAGCTAGAGCTAGTATGCAAACAGAGTGGGCAAAATGTAAGCCTTCAGATGTGCAAAGCTGGAGCATAAAACAGCAAAAGACTCACAACAGAAATTGCAGTGAAATGTGGTCGTACAAAGTATTGATGGTATATAGCATAAAATCTCAATAAGATACATTTACGTTTGTGGGTATAACCGGAATAAATTGTAAAAAATTCACAGGGTATGAATAGTTTTTAAAAAATTTGTATATTGGACGTGATGATCTGTATTCACCAACTTTTTTATACTAGTGGTCTGACTAGGGAAGCTGGTTGAAATATAGTTCAGGAATTTAAAGGGGTATTTCTATCTCCAAGATCCTATCCCAATAAGTAGTAGCTATAATAATAATATTAGCAAATATCTCCTATTAGAAATGGATCTTAGAGATGAGAATACCCCTTTAAGGGCCAATTTTTGGACATCAGGGGTTAAATAGGAGAACTGTCATGAAACTAAGTTGCGTCATTAATACAGAGGTGGGTTTCATTATAGCACACTAGAGTAGTAAAAATCTAAAAGCATCCACAGGATGACTTTAGGGGGTTTAAACAAGATTTTGTAAGCGACAATTGACCATCAAAACTGCCCTCAGATTCATGGGTGGACAAACTACCGCTGCTGACTTTGCAGCTGCAGTGGAGCCAGAAGGTGGAAGGGGGTCCTTGCAGGGAGGCTAATAATCAAGGTAATCTGCCCTGTTACTTGAATTCAGAGACTCTGGGGAGCCCATGGCCAAATTGCCTTCAAAATAAGTAGCATGTCGGGCAGGGAGTGATCCTGCAGCTTCGTTGCCTAAATGTCATGTGTGCATTGCCACGAAGATCGTCGCGGTTGCACATTTTGACTTCTCACAGCTGAGTTGCTGTTTCTTTGTGTTTGGCAGCTTGGGAGTTAATTCTGTCTGTGCTCGGTGCTGGGACTGGGTGCAGTTTCTCCCGGCTGCAATTGATTATTTGTTGATTGGTTTCCTTTAAATTCCTGGTTGTCTGCTTTGGGAGTTGCCAGTGAAATCCTTCATGCAGACCACAGATAGGAATGAATCTGTATAGACTTAAGTTGAGAGCTCCTTAGCTGTTTTAAGCTCAACTTGCTTAGAGTTTATTTCCCAGACCATTTATGTTCCTTCGGTGTTTGAGTGTGTATGCAAGTGAGTGCTATCCTGTCTGTCTTATATGTCTAATCTGTGTATTTAGCTGAGATCAGCCCATATCCCTTTGGTGGTAATCAGGATCCTTCTTAGGACTGATTACAGGGTTCAGGGTCTGACAGGAGACAGGGTTAGGCTGGAGACTTGGACCTCTGAACCATTATCAGTACCTCCAAGGTAAGGGATTAGTTAGGACCCCAGAGTAGGGTCAGGTTAGACCCCGGTCCTCCTCTTTCCTGTTACAGCTCATCAAGTCCTCAAGATTAACCCTGAGTTCAACTATATCGTTTCTGCACATCTAGTCCTCAAGATTAACCCTAAAGTTCTGCAGAGATTGTGTCAGGTAAATCTATTTTACTTACATTCTGATGTTGCTAAACTATATGTTGTATAGAGCGTGGTTCCTGTATAAATAGTTTACTGACATTGTATTCATATCATTAGACAGCGTGACATTTTCACTGGCCTTAAAAAATTATCTCTAGTTACCATGGATCCAGTAGCCCAGCTGGCTCTGCAGTTGCAGGGATTATCCATGGAGCTGACGGACATTAAGTCCAAAGTTTTGTCTCCCCTGGAGCAAACCAGAGTTGAACCTAAAGTAGCTCTTCCAGATAGGTTCACTGGTGGGCGAGACAAATTTTTTACCTTCCGGGAGGCATGTAAATTGTATTTTCGGCTTCGGCCGCGATCATCAGGGAGTGATGAGCAGAGAGTGGGAATTGTTATCTCACTTCTTCAAGGGGACCCTCAATCCTGGGCATTTTCCCTTCCTCTGGGGTCCCCGGCTCTACAGTCTGTAGATCAATTTTTTACTGCTCTGGGATTGGTATATGATGACCCAGATCGGGTCTCTCTTGCTGAGACCAAATTACGTAAGTTACAGCAGGGAGATCGTCCGGCGGAGGAATTTGCTTCTGAGTTTCGTAGATGGGCCACGGATACTCAGTGGAATGACCCAGCTCTTAGGAGCCAGTTTTGTCATGGGCTTTCTGACAAATTAAAAGACGATTTGGCCTAGTATGAGTCCCCTCCTTCTCCGGAGGCTGCTATGGCCCTAGCTATCCGTACTGATAGACGGCTTCGGGAGAGGGGTGAGGTAACTCCACTCCCTGTTGTTTCTCCACCTACTACTAAAGTCCCTTATGTTGAGGTTCCCCTTGTCTGTTCGGATGAGCCTATGCAGTTGGGAGGGACATCTTTTCATAGTAGGGGATTGGCGGCACGCCGCAGGACTAGAAGGTGTTTTTTCTGCGGGAAAGAGGGACATTTTGTTGGAGAATGTCCATCCCGTTGTCATGGGTGCATCGCCACGAAGATTGTCGCGATTGCACATTCTGACTTCTCGCAGCTGAGTTGCTGTTTCTTTGTGTTTGGTAATGAGGGAGTTAATTTTACCTAGCTCTTTGCTAAGACTAGGTCCAGCCTCGCCCGGCTGCTTTTGATTATGTTCTAATTAGCTTCCTTTATATAGCTGCCAGTCTGCTGGTTTGATGCCGGTGAAAGCATTCATACAGACTGCAGATAGGATCGGTTCTGAGAAGACTTAAGCTAAGAGCTCTTTTGTTGTTTCTCCTCACCTTGCTTATAGTTTATCTCCTAGACCTTTGGTGTTCCCTCTGTGTTTTAATGTTGTATGCAAGACAGTATTTACTTTATCCCCTGTCTGTCTCGTTTGTCTATACTGTTTGTTAACCTTTACCTGTCCATTCCCTATGGTGGTAATCAGGGTCCTTCTAAGGACTAGATTACAGTGGTCAGGGATTTATAGGAGACAGGGTTTACGCTGGTGGCCTGGACCTCTGTACCATTAACAGTACCTCCAGGTAGAGGGACTAGTCAGGACCCCAGTTTAGGGTCAGTATAGACCCCGGTCCACCTCTAGCCAGAGACAGCGTGAAAAGGATTCAGTATTGACCCACAAGATATTATGTCAGGTAATACTATGCTATATATACATGTTAATGTTACCTATTTATATGTTATATAGAATGTTGTCCCACTTGATAGATTACTGACATTATATATTTATACATCTGCTAGACAGCGTGACACCCGTGTCTTGTTAAGTAAAAAGTCGCCGGAAAACTGCTAATCCCAGGTTGTGTGGTGGACGACAACCTGGGAGTATGTATTTCATCCGCCGGTTCTTCTCAGTTCCTTGTACCAGTGGAGGTGGTGGTTGGTACTAGAGTGAAGAGATTGTCTGTTCTTCTGGATAGTGGTTCTGGGGCTAATCTGGTTGACGCTCAGTTTGCTCAGGCTCAAGGTATGCATCTGAGTGTATTGGTCAAACCGATCCCTATTTTCTCCATTGACGCCAGGCCTCTCGGCCAAGGTAGCTTTGTTCATGAGGTTCATAACATTGACCTTTGGGTAGGGGCAATACATAGGGAACAATTATCTTGTTATGTGTTGGAGGGTCTACCTACTCCCATTGTGTTGGGACTTCCTTGGCTGATTAAACATAACCCTGTGATTAATTGGCAGTCCAGAGAAATAAGCCAATGGGGTGAGTTTTGCAAAAGCAACTGCATGAACACAGTCATCAGTGCGGTCGTGCCTAGTACATTGCCTCCTTTTTTGGAGGATTTTGGGGATGTTTTCTCTGAGGAGGGGTGTCGGGAGTTGCCTCCTCATCGCGTGTATGACTGCTCTATTAATCTACTTCCTGATGCTAAGTTGCCTAAAGCTAGGTTGTATAATCTTTCTGGTCCTGAAAGACAGGCTATGAAAGATTATATTTCTGAAAGTCTGGCCAAAGGGCATATTAGACCTTCATCTTCCCCTGTGGCCGCGGGGTTCTTCTTTGTGAAGAAAAAAGATGGAGGCCTACGCCCTTGCTTGGATTTCCGCGAACTTAATCGGATTACTGTTCGAGATCCGTATCCACTACCTCTTATTCCTGATCTCTTCAATCAAATTGTTGGCGCCAAATGGTTCTCTAAATTGGATCTTAGGGGGGCGTATAATCTGATTAGGATAAAAGAGGGGGATGAGTGGAAAACGGCGTTTAACACGCCGGAGGGACATTATGAAAACCTGGTCATGCCTTTTGGTCTGACTACTGCTCCAGCAGTATTCCAACATTTTGTCAATGACATTTTTCGTCACCTTGTGGGGGTGTTTGTGGTCATATATTTGGATGACATTTTAATTTACTCGCCAGATCTTGTGTCTCACCAGGAGCATGTGAGACAGGTGTTGCAGATCTTGCGAGACAATAAACTATACGCCAAACTGGAGAAGTGTGTTTTTGCCGTACAGGAACTTCAGTTTTTGGGTTTTTTGTTGTCAGCCTCCGGTTTCCGGATGGACCCTGAAAAGGTGAGAGCAGTGCTTGAATGGGATCAGCCAGGGGATCTTAAGGCTCTGCAGCGTTTTTTTGGGTTTGCTAATTACTACCGGAAATTTATTTGTAATTTCTCGTCTGTCGTCAAACCTCTCACTGACATGACGAGAAAAGGGACGGATTTTTCTAAGTGGTCGTACAAAGCTTGCCAAGCCTTTTCCTCTTTAAAAAGATGTTTTGCTTCGGCACCCATTCTCATCCAACCAGATGTATCTCAGCCGTTCATTGTGGAGGTGGACGCGTCTGACGTAGGAGTGGGTGCTATATTGTCCCAGGGTCCGTCCCCTGGTAAATGGCATCCGTGCGCTTTCTTTTCTAAGAAATTGTCGTCCGCCGAAAGGAATTATGATATCGGCAATAGGGAACTTTTGGCCATTAAATTGGCTTTTGAAGAATGGCGTCACTTTTTGGAGGGGGCAGTCCACCCGGTCACCGTTATTACTGATCACAAGAACCTGCTGTATTTAGAATCCGCTAAGCGTCTGAATTCCAGACAAGCTCGATGGTCGTTGTTTTTTACCAGGTTTAATTTTGTCGTCACTTATCGTCCGGGGTCTAAGAATGTAAAGGCTGATGCCTTGTCTCGCAGTTTCCCAGGGGCCGGGAAAACTGACGACCCGATTCCTATCCTTCAGGAGGGGGTGGTAGTGTCGGCTGTATGTTCTGAGCTTGAGGAGGAGGTGTTAGAGGCTCAGGGGGACGCCCCTGCAGGACCTCCAGGGAGACTGTTTGTCCCGAATCAGTTGAGACAAAAGGTTATTGAGGCACATCATAATTCTGCTTTAGCAGGACATCCAGGGAGTAAGGCTACTTTAGATCTCCTTTCCCGCCGATTTTGGTGGCCTAACGCTAATAAAGATGTTATAACTTTTGTCGCGTCCTGTGGGGTTTGTGCTCGCTCTAAAACTCCTCATACCCGTCCGTCTGGGACCCTTTTACCCTTGAAACTTCCGGAGCGTCCATGGACTCATTTATCTATGGACTTCATTACGGACCTTCCTCCGTCGTCTGGGAATACTGTCATACTGGTGGTTGTTGACAGGTTCAGTAAGATGGCACATTTCGTTGCTCTTCCTGCACTCCCTAATGCTAAAACTCTGGCGCAGGTGTTCATTAGGGAGATCGTGAGACTTCATGGGTTGCCTTCTGATGTGGTGTCAGATAGGGGGTCTCAGTTTGTGTCCAAATTTTGGAGGGCATTTTGTTTACGTCGGGGGATGCAATTGTCGTTTTCCTCGGCTTTTCATCCACAGACCAATGGTCAGACAGAGCGTCTGAATCAGAGTTTAGAGACATATCTCCGGTGTTTTGTATCGGAGAACCAGGAGGACTGGTCTTCTTTCTTGCCTCTGGCAGAGTTCGCTCTTAACAACAGGCGGAGCGAGTCCACTGGTAAGTCCCCGTTTTTTGGGGCATATGGTTTTCATCCCCAGTTTTGTACTTTCAATGGGGGGGGTCCTTCTGGGGTTCCTGAGGAGGAGCGTTTCTCGTCGTCACTTGCTTCTGTGTGGCGAGGTGTATTGAATAATTTGAGTACGATGGGGAACCGTTACAAACGTATGGCTGATAGGAGGGAGTTTCTGGTCCAGATCTGAATGTGAACGATCTGGTATGGTTGTCTACCAGGAATATAAAACTTAAAGTGCCCTCCTGGAAACTGGGTCCCAGATTCATCGGGCCGTACAGGATCAATTGCATAATTAATCCTGTGGCATTTCGTCTGGAACTCCCTTCTACGTTTAAAATTCATAATGTGTTCCACAAGTCATTACTTAAAAGGTATGTGGCACCAGTCATACCGTCACCTCTACCTCCTCCTCCAGTGTTTGTCAATGGTAATTTGGAATTTCAAGTATCAAAAATCATTGACTCTCGTCTGAATCGCCGGTCCCTTCAGTACTTGGTGCATTGGAAGGGGTATGGTCCGGAGGAGAGGACGTGGGTCCCTGCGTCTGATGTTAACGCAGATCGTTTGGTTCGGACCTTCCACAGAACTCACCCGGGCAGGCCTGGCCCTGAGGGTCCGGAGGCCCCTCGTAGAAGGGGGGGTACTGTCATGTGTGCATTGCCACGAAGATCGTCGCGGTTGCACATTTTGACTTCTCACAGCTGAGTTGCTGTTTCTTTGTGTTTGGCAGCTTGGGAGTTAATTCTGTCTGTGCTCGGTGCTGGGACTGGGTGCAGTTTCTCCCGGCTGCAATTGATTATTTGTTGATTGGTTTCCTTTAAATTCCTGGTTGTCTGCTTTGGGAGTTGCCAGTGAAATCCTTCATGCAGACCACAGATAGGAATGAATCTGTATAGACTTAAGTTGAGAGCTCCTTAGCTGTTTTAAGCTCAACTTGCTTAGAGTTTATTTCCCAGACCATTTATGTTCCTTCGGTGTTTGAGTGTGTATGCAAGTGAGTGCTATCCTGTCTGTCTTATATGTCTAATCTGTGTATTTAGCTGAGATCAGCCCATATCCCTTTGGTGGTAATCAGGATCCTTCTTAGGACTGATTACAGGGTTCAGGGTCTGACAGGAGACAGGGTTAGGCTGGAGACTTGGACCTCTGAACCATTATCAGTACCTCCAAGGTAAGGGATTAGTTAGGACCCCAGAGTAGGGTCAGGTTAGACCCCGGTCCTCCTCTTTCCTGTTACAGCTCATCAAGTCCTCAAGATTAACCCTGAGTTCAACTATATCGTTTCTGCACATCTAGTCCTCAAGATTAACCCTAAAGTTCTGCAGAGATTGTGTCAGGTAAATCTATTTTATACTTACATTCTGATGTTGCTAAACTATATGTTGTATAGAGTGTGGTTCCTGTATAAATAGTTTACTGACATTGTATTCATATCATTAGACAGCGTGACACTAAAGTAGAAAATGGCAGCGGAGCCACAAGAAACCATCCTCAACTTTCTAAGATAAAATATAGCTGCACTCTAATACTCTAAGAATATTACATTTAGAAAATTGAAATTGCATTACTGCCATAGAAAAATAGATAAACTCTACATTTTGTACATGGAATATTGGAAAAATTGGAGCTGCAATATTGCTATAGGAAAATTAGAGTAAAAAAAGGTACTTTGCATATAGATTGGCCAATATATGTGAGCCCAACAGCCAACGTCAAGGTGTCCTTCATTGTTGGGTCCCTGTCCTGATAACAATATTGCAGCTCCAATTTTTCAAATATTCCATATGTACAAATATTCATTAAAAGGTGTAGACTGTTCAGGGGGTTTAGCTCCGGGATCGCCGTCTCGGGTAGACGGAGTGGCATAAAGAGTCCAATCACAGACAGCAGCACTGGTGTTAACTGGCCGCACCAAGTTTTATTGAAAGTCCACAGCAATACACATAAATCAAACCATAAAATAAAATCCTAAGCCTGTCAGGCTGCTAGCTAAACACAGTCAGTTACCTCACTACTGTGAACTAGGCTCTAGCAGCCTGGCCACAACAACACAAACTTGTAATTATCAGACATGGGCTTGCGGAAGACTCTAGCAGCGTCTGAACCAGATTCAGACGGAGAGCTCTGTCTGTGTAACTCTACCACCTATTTCTGGCTGCTTAATTAGGCAGCTGTGTGTACTCAGAGTTGAGCTGCAAGTCTGTACTGGATGAGGATTAGATTGAACGTCGTACTGCCATCCTACCTTCACTCCTATATTCCTTATGCGACCCAGCTAAGAAACCTGGGCGAGATATACACCCCGCCCAGTACGCACCCCTTCACTGTCTCACAAAGGACATACATATTACTCCATAACTGTTTTACCATACAGTCAAAACTCCGTATCAACATATATAACACATAATCCGGATTCAAGAAAATTTGGAAAAAGGAGTTATAAACTTACTCGAAAAATCACAATATTTTATTCAGAAATAGCCAAAACACATGAAAAAAAATTAAAAACAGGCGCCTCATGACAACCAGAGAAGCAGCGATAATAATTTACAAATGTGGAGCCCAGCTGCGACTGAATTCATATCTCCCAGAAGGGTGCACAAAAGGAATTCACCACTAGAGGTCTCAATTACATACACACACCTTCACCCATCCCTAGGGCCACCAGAGGGAGCTATATAGTGATATAAAAGGAGGGAATAGCCAGGAAAGTTGAGCAGAGTCAGGTTGGAGAAGGCTGCAGGCTGCAGCAAGGAGGAGAGCTCAGCTCAGACAGAGCCAGCGTGTGTAATCATATTAGGGCCAGAGTAGGCCAAAGGCGAGTGGAAGAAGAAGTAGTAGAAGGGGTAGAGGAGCCTAATCAGCTCACCCCAACGAGTACATACCGGACGCCGGGTCCGAGCCTACAAGGATCTTCACGACTCGGTAGGAGACACCGGAAACCTGAGGACTACAGGTCTCAGGAGCCCAATAGAGCTGATACGTAACTGGGTCAGGAGGACGGAGTCAGGCAGGATCCGCCATCAAAGGCCCTGTCCTTTCAAGAGAAGGCCCTACCACAAGGTCAGCCGGGCGTAGGATGGAGACAAACTCAGGCCTAGCTTCATGCAGGTCAGAGACTTATTATAGGGAACAGGAGGCCACACACCTACTCAGTGGAGGAATCTGGATGTGCACCCATCACCCTACAGTGCTCCGGGGAGTGCCTGCAACATCTTCAGTAAAGGTACCAAAGTGACTTGTGTGTGTCTGCCTTATTACCCCTACTGCCGGTAACCCCTCCGTCCTGCATCCCTACACATCTATCTGTCCTGAAGGACTTAGCCTCACCTGTGGGAGGCCTAACATCTAGCTGCACAACACCAACCCTTCAGTGGATCTGCACAGCAGCGCTGGTCACCCTGACCAGGTACCACAGGTGGCGTCACAAACTTTCATATAAACATCTACTCCCCTGTAAATATCCCCTTTATCAGTGAGCGCCCAGGGCCACGGACCGAGCTGCAGCTACCGTGACATTCCCCATAGAAATCAACGGTCTCAGTGCCGAGTACCCCAAGGCCCTGGCGGGCGACTCATCTTTGGCGTCACGAACAGGATTCTGAAGCTCGCTATAAGTGAGTCCTGTGTGCCTGAATTGACTGTAATTGTGCTAAAAGCTTTATTGTGGAATTGCTGCCATTTACCGCCATCTTGCCGCCATATTCGCGCCATGAGGCGCTGGTGAACAAGAAGGGCGTGCCTTCGTGGGCGTGCGCTCACTCAGTGGCGCAAATGAAATGTCCGCCTACCCCAAATGTTACTGCAATGTGCGGACCTGCCCTACAGCCAAGGAGATCCGCCTCCTCATCCTCCTTGGTGGGAGGAAAAGGATACGAAGGCCCCGCCTCCAGACCAAAGAGCGGGCCCCCCGATGAAGAAGATCTCCCCGCTACCAAGGAGACCATGCTGCTGGAGGACCCATGCACCCTTCCCAACCCCGAAGTGGAAGCTGAGCCTGCAGAACTGGATGGCACCGGGAAGAAGCCGACAGCATGGAGCGGAGCTGGCAGGCCCTGACGCTGGGCCCGGACCCGCTGTTGGGGCCGAAGCGCCGGCTCCGCTGCCCCGTCACGCCGGCACCTGGAGCAGAGGAGGATCCCGACACCGAAGCTGACACCACAGCGGAGGCACCCGGCTCCACGGAGGAGTCCGTGGAGGAACGTCTTCCCACGCCGACTGCACAAGATCTGTGCCTGCCGCCAGCATCGCCGGAGGGAGACAGGCCCTGCAGCCTGGAGAACCGGGACGAACCGGCTCCCCAACCAGGATCAAAGCCGGATCCCGAACCTGTATGTGCTGAGCACCGCCTGTCCCAGCAGCGTCGTCAGAAGCAACAGGATCAAGGTACTGTGCAGGGGCTGCGGCGGCAGGGGGCTGGACATGATCTGGTAGCAAAAGCCACCAGGCGACATCAGACCCTGGTGGCCCCCAAAGTAACTGACATGTGGGAACTCCTTGAGGAGTATCAGGAGACCCCTGGCGTGACCCCACATGCTAAGTAAAGTAAATGCAGAACCCGGATAGGGTCATCTTTGTAAATATGTTGTAGTATTATTAATGTTGTCATAACCCGGGGGGGGTTAATTGTGCTTTATATTGCTTTTCATATCTGAACTGGTGGCTATGAACTCTCTAGCCCAAAAACTTGCCCTGTATATAGTTAGCACTTAGGTGCTCCATCTTGGTTTTTTTTTTACATAAAATTTTGACCGTGCGCTGGTTGCACTTCTACCTCTGAAGTTTAAAACCCGTTTGGTGTGGCCGAAAGTGAGGTCTGCTACAGAGATCCAGAAAAGTCTTGCAGCCCACCCAGGACCACCAGTGGAGGTTTGGAGCGGGTCCTCCACAAGTATCAGTTTACTTGAACTTTGAAGTCATTAAGATTTGCACTATGCTAAATGTTATTAAAAATGTTAATTCTTATGCAACGGTTCAAGATCCTCACCTCCCATAAGGGAGGAGTTAAATTGTTATATGTTTTGTATTTCAGCCCCGGAGTGCTGAGTTCTACTAGGGGGGAATGTGGAGCCCAGCTGCGACTGAATTCATATCTCCCAGAAGGGTGCACAAAAGGAATTCACCACTAGAGGTCTCAATTACATACACACACCTTCACCCATCCCTAGGGCCACCAGAGGGAGCTATATAGTGATATAAAAGGAGGGAATAGCCAGGAAAGTTGAGCAGAGTCAGGTTGGAGAAGGCTGCAGGCTGCAGCAAGGAGGAGAGCTCAGCTCAGACAGAGCCAGCGTGTTTAATCATATTAGGGCCAGAGTAGGCCGAAGGCGAGTAGAAGAAGTAGTAGAAGGGGTAGAGGAGCCTAATCAGCTCACCCCAACGAGTACATACCGGACACCGGGTCTGAGCCTACAGGGATCTTCACGACCCGGTAGGAGACACCGGAAACCTGAGGACTACAGGTCTCAGGAGCCCTATAGAGCCGATACGTAACTGGGTCAGGAGGACGGAGTCAGGCAGGATCCGCCATCAAAGGCCCTGTCCTTTCAAGAGAAGGCCCTACCACAGGTGGCGTCACGAACTTTCATATAAACATCTACTCCCCTGTAAATATCCCCTTTATCAGTGAGCGCCCAGGGCCACGGACCGAGCTGCAGCTACCGTGACATCCCCCATAGAAATCAACGGGCTCGGTGCCGAGTACCCAAGGCCCTGGCGGGCGACTCACAATCAATAAAAATATTTTTTTGTAATGAAATACCCAAGATAAAGATACACATGATAGTCTTCTCAAATAGAAAAACGTTTTAAATGCAGGGCAATGAAAAAAGAGCTGACAGCAAAATATGCAAACCAATTTGGCACAGTGCCTTATAGGATTGAATGACCTAATTAACGTGCTTCAGTGCATACATACATATATATATATATGTCTCTCACATATGCAAAATGTATTGATGCAAGTACATGCCTGTATAGAGTTTTAGAGAACTCTTAAGTAAACCAAAGGAATCAATGCAAAAGCATGCCCATGTAACATATAGAGTAATACTATCATACAAATGCACACCCCCGGAAGAAAAATAGGCGGAAGAAAAATAGGCGAACATCGCGTTGGGATGGGGAGATGCAAGAAGGGTCCCGCACTAGCGCTGATTTCAGGTAAAGAATATACACTGCAATTTCACATTTGTATGATAGTATTATTTTATATGTTACATGGGCATGATTTTGCATTGATTCCTTTGGTTTAATTAAGAGTTCTCTAAAACTCATGTGATCAGATAAGACCAAAATAGAACTCCACTCACCATGTTTGGAGGAAGAAGAAGGATAAGTACAACGCCAAGAACACCATCCCAACCATGAAGCCATCATGGTCAAGGAGCTTGTGGGATTAGGTAGTTCAGAGGTTAATCTGGACGACCTCACTCTGGGATTCTGGGAGGCTTCTTATAGCCTCATGGTGGGGTCATTCCTTGTTGCTTATACTCTGACACTTGGCCGAGTGTGTTTGACACTGTTGTGCCTGTGCCAGTGCTTTGTGCCTCTGCTACGTTACGTCTGGCTGGTTCTGATTTGGCTGTGTCCCTGTTACGAGTTTTGCCTGCCCTTTTGTGCTGTGCTGCCCTCTCTGTGTCTGACCCCTTGGCTACATCCTGACTACCCTCTGCCTGCTTCTCTTGTACTGCGCTGCCCTCTCGGTGTATGACCTCTTGGCTACATTCTGACTATCCGTTCTGTCTATGCCCCTTGGTAACTTTGTCCTGTAGTTACCCTTCTAGGAGTTTTCTGTTATGTTTCGGTAGCTGAGGAGGACAGGAACAACAGCAGGGCAGCCGAACACCTGAGATGTTGGTAACTGATGGGTTGCAGATTCCTAAACTAACGACACAACTAGAGGTAGCCGTGGAGCGTTCCTACGTTGATCCTAGACGCCTCGTCACAGCCTGAGAGATAACTACACCTAAAGGCAGAAAGATGAAAGCTATCTGCCCCGGAGCAGATCCCCAAAGAAAATAGGAAGCCCCCAAACATATAATGGTAGTTAGACAAGATGAAAATACAAACATAGGCAGAAAATAGATTGAGCAAACGCTAGGGCCACAAGCTGACTAAATAGGATAGGACAGGAGAGATTACTTTCTGCAACCCAGAAAACCCTACAAAAATCCAACAATTCTGATTACAAAAATACTGAGATCACACGATCTCGCCACCCACTAAATCAGGTCTCAGTGTGAACAAAAACCAAGCTGCAGCCGCTGAAAAAACAGGAAAAAGCAAATGAGCGAATAACAGTGGCTGCAGATAAATTGTGAGGAGCTCAGGCCCCAGGAGGGGACCTGGCTGACCTCCACAAAAGTGCAGAAAACAATGCAAAAAGCAAGCACAAAAAGAAAAACAAAAAATATCTTATCTGAAAGCAGGAGATGCAGGCAAGACTCCAGCAAACTTCCAAATGAACCAGGAACCACAATTAAGACAAGAACAATTGATCACCGGCAACCATCATGGGAGGGAACCTCCCTTATATCAGACCAGTCAGTGAACCCAGATTGCCACTCCTCGCTGAAAGGTTCAGTACTGTCTGTAACCACCAGAGGGAGCCTCTGCTCAGAATCCATCTCTAACACATTCATAACAGTACCCCCCCCCTGAGGAGGGGTCACCGAACCCTCACTTGTGCAACCAGGCCGATCAGGATGAGCTCGGTGATAGGCACGGATCAGTCTCCTAGCATGGATGTCTGAAGCAAACACCCAAGAATTGTCCTCCTGACCATAACCTCTCCACTTAACAAAATACTGGAGTTTCTGTCTAGAAAAACGAGAATGCAATATTTTCTCAACCACATACTCCAGATTGCCCTCAACCAAAACAGGGTCAGGAGGCGCAGCCATAGGAACCACTGGCTCGACAAACCTCTTCAATAAGGACTTGTGGAACACGTTATGGATCTTAAATGTCCCTGGAAGAAGCAAACGGAAGGAAACAGGATTAAAATCTCCATGATCTTATAAGGTCCAATGAACCTGGGTTTAAACTTTGGAGATGCAACCCTCATAGGGATATTTCTTGAGGACAACCAAACCAAGTCCCCCACTTCAAACCGAGGACCATCAGTCCTATGCCGGTTGGCAAACCACTGGGCCTTCTCCTGAGAGAGAGACAACCTCTCCACTACCTGGTCCCAAATCTGCTGCATTCGCTCCACAACAGAGTCAACACCCGGACAGACAGAAGCCTCCGCCTGTCCCGAAGAAAATCGAGGGTGAAACCCAAAATTGCAGAAAAATGGAGACATCAAGGTGGCAGAGCTAGCCCTATTATTAAGAGCAAACTCAGCCAAAAGCAAAAAAGAGACCCAGTCATCTTGATCAGCAGACACAAAACATCTCAAATAAGTCTCCAAGGTCTGGTTTGTTCTCTCGGTTTGTCCATTGGTCTGAGGATGAAAAGCAGAGGAGAAAGATAATTGAACACCAAGTTTAGAACAAAATGTCCTCCAAAATCTGGAAACAAACTGGACTCCTCTGTCAGACACAATGTTCTCCGGAATGCCATGTAACCGAACCACGTGCTGAAGGAACAAAGGCACCAATTCGGAGGAGGAAGGCAACTTAGGTAATGGCACAAGATGTATCATCTTGGAAAACCTATCACAGATTGCCCAGATAATGGTCATTTCTGAGAAACAGGGAGGTCGGAAATAAAATCCATAGAGATATGGGTCCATGGCCTCTTGGGCACAGGTAATGGCATTAACAAACCACTAGAGCGAGAGCAAGGCTTGGAGCGAGAGCAAGTCCCACAGGACTGCACAAATTCCCTGACATCACGAGACAAAGTAGGCCACCAAAAGGACCGACTCACCAAGTCTCTGGTACCAAAAATCCCGGGATGACCAGCCAATGCGGAACAATGAATCTCAGACATCACACTCTTCTTCCACTGGTCTGGGACAAACAATTTCCCAATAGGGCAGCGCTCAGCTTTATCCTCCTGACACCCTTCCAAGGCCAGTCTCAAATTGGGCGAGATGGCGAAAAGAACTACACCCTCTTTCAAAATAACAGTAGGATCAGATAACTCAGGAGAGTCTGCAAAGAAACTCCTCGAGAGGGCATCCGCCTTAAAGGGAATCTGTCACCCCAAAATAGCAATATCAGATAAAGATATGACTGAATAGTGCGTCCCATAACTAAGCTAACGGTGGGAATCATATATCATGATACCCCCGTTTTCATATCAAAATACCTTTTTAAAGTTGGTGATTGTATGTGTCAATCACTGCAGTCAGGTCAGGAGGGCAGCGGTTTTCATGTCCTCCCCACCCCTGCTCCTCGTCATCTGTTGCGTATCGCCGTCTGTGAATACCACATACAGCGTTAGGTTCCCGCAATTGCGCAATTCAAAATCCGGCGCATGCGCAGTATGCTTTGCCCAACAGTGGGCAAAGCATAAAATGACTACAGCGCAAGCGCTAGTCTTTCCTTGCCCCGGAAGTCGTCCAAGGCAAGCAGTAATTTCCGGGAGAGGATATTGATACCTCACAGTGATCTTATTCAAGAGACGATAATCAATACACGGCCCAATGAACCATCCTTTTTGGCCACAAAGAAAAAAACGGCACCCAAGGGTGAAGAGGATGGTCTGATATGACCCTTGTCCAATGACTCCTTGATATAAGATCGCTTAGCATCGTGTTCAGGTACAGACAAGTTAAAAAGGCGACCTTTAGGAAATTTACCACCAGGCACTAATTCAATAGCGCAATCGTAGCTCCTGTGAGGGGGCAAAGATGCAGATTTACTTTCACTAAATACATCTGAAAAATCAGTCAAAAAGTCAGGAACATCCTGAGACTTGGGAGAGGCAGAAAAAACAGAAGTGTCAGTATTAACACATTGGCAGCCCCAACTGGTCACAGACACAGATTTCCAATCCAAAACAGGATTATGAGACTGTAACCAACGGAAACCTAGTACAATAATGTCATGCAGATTATACAGCACCAGAAATTTGCAACTCTCCTGATGATCTGGTTCAACCCTCATTATCACCTGAGTAGAAAACTGGGGTTTATTCTCCGCCAAAGGGGTAGAATCAATGCCCAGTAGGGGAATAGACTTCCGCAGGGGTATCATGGGAAACCCACAACGTTTGGCAAAGTCAAAATCCATCAGGTTAATAGCTGCTCCTGAATCAACAAAAGCCTGAGCAGAAAATGTGGACAGGGAGCAAATCAGGGTAACAGTCAACAGAAATTTAGTCTGAACACTACCCAAGACAACTGAGCGTGCAAAACGTCTTCCCCGTTAGGGCAGACTGAAATAGCATGAGAGGAATCACCACAGTAGAAACATAACCCATTGCGCTTTCGAAACTCATGACGCTGTGCCCCAGAAGTCACTCTATCACACTGCATGGGCTCAGACGCTGGCTCACAAGGCAACACTATCTCACGCATACCTCTGCGCTCACGCAAACGTCTGTCAATTTGAATAGCCAATGACATAGAATCATTGAGACCAGAGGGAGCAGGGAATCCCACCATAACATCCTTTACATTCTCTGACAGCCCCTTCCGAAAAAGGGCTGCCAAAGCATCATCATTTCATTTGGTCAGGACGTGCCCTCTTTCGGAATTTCTGACAGTACAACTCAGCGTCTTCAAGACCCTGATTTAATGCCAACAAGGTTTTTTCAGCTTGATCAGTGACATTAGGTTCATCGTACAATAACCCCAGAGCCAGAAAAAATGCATCAGTATCATTCAAAACAGGATCCCCAGGTGTCAGGGAAAAAGCCCAATCCTGAGGATCGCCGCGCAGGAGAGAGATGACAATTTGAACCTGCTGTGCTGCGTTACCTGAGGACTTAGGCTTTAAGGCAAAAAACAACTTACAGTTATTTTTGAAATTCAGAAATTTAGCCCGATCCCCCAAAAACAAATCTGGCATGGGGAAAACTAGGTTCCACAACCGGCAACCCAGCAAGATAGGTAGCAATACTCCGAACCTCAGTGGCAAGCTGATCCACACGGCCAGACAACTGTGCAAATTCCATTGAGAGAAAAAAAAAATCCTCCCCAGCACCCAGAGAAAAAGAGGGAAAAAATGGAACAGACAGAAAAAAAAAATAAAATCTCTCACAATTCTGACAACTTTTTTCTTTCCACACTAATTTTCCCTTCTGTGAGTACCATATAATTTTCAGTTATGGCTGGTGATACTGTTATGTTTCGGTAGCTGAGGAGGACATGAACAACAGCAGGGCAGCTGAACACCTGAGATGTTGGTAACTGATGGGTTGCAGATTCCTAAACTAACGACACAACTAGAGGTAGCCGTGGAGCGTTCCTACGTTGATCCTAGATGCCTCGTCACAGCCTGAGAGATAACTACACCTAAAGGCAGAAAGATGAAAGCTATCTGCCCCGGAGCAGATCCCCAAAGAAAATAGGAAGCTCCCAAACATATAATGGCGGTTAGACATGATGAAAATACAAACATAGGCAGAAAATAGATTGAGCAAACGCTGGGGCCACAAGCTGACTAAATAGGATAGGACAGGAGAGATTACTTTCTGCAACCCAGAAAACCCTACAAAAATCCAACAATTCTGATTACAAAAATACTGAGATCACACGATCTCGCCACCCACTAAATCAGGTCTCAGTGTGAACAAAAACCAAGCCGCTGTAAGGTTCTTTGTCTCTGTTGACATGTTCCTTGAAACTCAGTTTTCCGTCGGCCATTTTGCTTTCTGTCTTTCTGCAGCTCTTGCCCTCAGTTAATATGGAGTTCCAGTTTTCATGTTCCCGCCCTGATTCTTCCCTCTTGCTTCTTAAGCAGCCTCAGCTGAACAATCAGTGCTCCTGAATCAAGCCTCAGTCAGTCTGTGACCTGACTCCTGGAAACCTTGAACTTGTACTCCAGCTATTCCCTACTGAGGAACCTTTGAACACTTTTGGACTCTGGAAACCTGCTGTTTGGTGAATCCATGTTTGCAGAGGAATTACGGTACAGAGAAGAGATCCTGAACCTGCTTTGGAGATTTATTGTAGTGCTTGAAATTACTCTGGCCTGCTGTGTCTCCTGACTCTGTTCCTGCAAACTGTGTGAACTTTTCAGCATGCTTGTATGAAGAATACAAGTCATTTCATTTCAACCTATGTCTCCTGTGTTTTCCTCGCACCCAAGCACAAGACGCTATAGGAACTGTACACTATACATGACAAGTTCAGGAGCCAATGTTTAGTGTCTGCTGGGTCTGGGAAAGCCGTGTCTGCTGTGACTGTGGATATCAGATGTCCGTTTAAATACCTTATGTGATGACAGTGGTTGTGACTTCTCACAACCATTCCAGGTGAGCGCATTCCCTTAAAATTTTACTCTGCAGTGTTACCACAGGTAAACACTATTGTTTTTTTTTTTTCCTTTCCTCTTCTCCTTCCAGCACTTCTGCCTTAAAAGATCTGGAAGATGGAGGCCCGCATAAAGGAACTTTGCGGAGTGACTGATACAATCCTTTCAGATGTACAGACTTTAAAAACCCGTTTTGCAAGCCTACAGGACCTCACTAATCATAATTTGCAAGTGTTTGGACAGACTACCCAGGAATTGCGAGCCAGGATTGAGGTTCTAGAGGAACGAGCCCAGGCTCCTGCCATAACCCCGAGTTCTGGGATCCCCAAATTACCTCCTTTTCGTTTTGGCGGTGAACGTGAGAAATTCAGGGGATTTATTAATCAATGCAATTTATTTTTCTCTGCACATGCTTCACAATTTCCCACTGAACGATCCAAAGTGCTTACTATAATCATGTTGCTTACCAATAAGGCTTTGATGTGGGCAAACCCTCTGATTGAGACTGAGGATGATTGTTTGAATCACCTTGATGCTTTTATTTCAGCCATGGGGCAGGTGTTTGATGACCCAATCGAGGTGCAACAGCTGAAGCAGCCATGTTAACTTTGCGCCAAGGTAAGCGTTCAGTAGCCGAATATGCCCTGGATTTCAGGAGATGGGCTCTTGATACCACTTGGGACACTTCCGCTAAGAAATCTATTTTTCGGAAAGGGTTGTCTCCACTGATTAAGGATGAACTTGCTCGTGCCGACCCTCCCACTGCGTTAGGTGACTTTATTAACTATTGTATTCGTATCGATGCTCGTCTGACTGAACGCAGACAAGAGAGATGGTTCGAAAATAATCGCACTAATCTTTTACTACCTCCCTCCTCAGCTAAGGAACCTTTGAGTAGGATCACAAGGGAACCAGAACCTGAACCCATGCAGGTGGACTCTTTACAAAGACGGGTTAGTGATGCACGCAAAGAACATCGTATAAAGGAAAATCTATGTTTCTACTGTGGTAAGTCAGGGCACTTCATTATAAACTGCCCCAGCCGTTCTCGTAAGACTACTGCAGCAGTCATTCACTGTGAGTGTTGCGAGAGGAGCTCTGTCATGTCCGAGCCTCAGGCTCCAGAGAGATCTGCTGCAAGAGATCTTGATTTCTCGGACTTAAACTCTGTTAGTTCTGGGGACGATGACGGTATAAACGCTGCAATTTTTCAAGTTTCCTCAGCGATGTCCCAGCTGAGTTGTAAAAGAAACAATTTTCATTGCTTCCTTTCCATCAAACTCTGGGTTGACTCAGTCTGGGTGTCTAGCTCTGCTATGATCGACTCAGGAGCAAGTGGAAATTTTATGGATATCTCTTTGCTCTGAAACAGGGGATACGTTCAGTGAAGAAGGCTACTCCAGTACAGATGGAGACTGTGGATGGCTCTCTACTGACTTCTGGACCAGTGGATCAAGAAACAGAGCCTTTGAGGGTCCTTATGGGTAAAGATCATCAGGAGAAAATGCCTTTTATGCTTATCTCTTCTCCCCACTTTCCCATTATTCTAGGGCTACCATGGCTGCAGGCGCAGAATCCTACGATTAACTGGGAGACCAAGGAATTACACTTTCCGGAGAAACAGATGAGTCAAGGAGTTTCAGCTTGCTCTGTTCCTAAAGGAACCATGTCAGTCCCTGAACTACCAGCTGTATACCAGGACTATGTGGATTTATGTGACAAGAAGAACGCTGATCAGCTTCCTCCTCACCGTCCATATGATTGTCCAATTGAATTATTGCCTGGAGCCGAGATACCTTTTGGTAAGATCTACCCCCAGCGGGGCCCGAGCTAAAAGCTTTGAAGGATTATATAGACGAAAATTTGCCAAGGGCTTCATACGCCCCTCTTCATCTCCCGCACGTGCACCCATCTTCTTTGTGAAGAAGAAAGATGGATCTCTGAGACCCTGCATAGACTATAGGGAACTCAATAAGGTTACTATTAGAAACCGTTATCCATTGCCTTTAATCCCTGAGTTGTTGGAGAGAGTGCGGCATGCCAAAATTTTCTCTAAACTGGATCTCCGTGGGGCCTATAACTTGGTCCGTATTAGACCTGGGGATGAATGGAAGACTGCTTTCAGGTCACGCTATGGACACTTTGAATATCTAGTTATGCCTTTTGGTCTGAGTACCGCCCCAGCCACTTTCCAACAGACAAAACCATCTCTACATCAAACTTGAAAAGTGTGAATTCCATAGGACCGAAATTCAATTTCTGGGGTATGTACTATCTACGCAAGGGATTAGTATGGATGGAAGCAAGACCCAAGCCATCAAGGATTGGCCAATTCCTAGAAATGTGAAGGAGGTGCAGCGCTTCATCGGGTTTGCCAACTTCTATAGACGTTTCATTAAAAAATTTTCTGAGGTAGTGTCACCTATCACCCAACTTACCCGGAAACAGTCTAGGTTCTCCTGGACCCCGCAAGCTCAGGAAGCATTTTCCTGTTTAAAGGATAAATTTACCACCGCACCTATCTTAGTACATCCCAACCCCGAGCTTGCCTTCATAATAGAGGTGGATGCTTCAGACTGTGCCATTGGAGCTATACTCTCTCAGAGAACAGGTGAGAAGAATGTCTTGCATCCCTGTGCCTTCTTTTCCCAGCAGTTGTCTTCGGCTGAGAGGAACTACGATGTGGGCAATAGAGAATTGTTGGCCATTATTGCCGCCTTCAAGGAATGGAGACACCTTCTTCAGGGAACTGCACAGCAAATAGTCGTCCTGACAGACCATCGTAACCTTGAATTTATCAGGTCGGCTAAGTGCCTGACTCCTCGCCAGGCTCGCTGGAATCTTTTCCTAAACCAATTTAATTTTGTCATTTCTTATAGACCAGGATCGCGCAATGGAAAGGCTGATGCACTCTCTAGGATTCATTCAGCAGAGACACGTCCACTTACTCCTCCTAAGACTATTCTTCCTGACTCTAGATTCCTGGGAGTGATTCATAATCAAGACCTACTTAAGGACATCAAGGAAGCATACCATGCGGATTCTTTGTTGGCTCAACCCCCAAGGGACGTAAGTCTTGTCTTTAAGAATGGTGTGTGGATTCAGGGACAACGTCTGTATATACCTGAAACAGTCAGATTGAGAGTATTGCAACTCATCCACGATTCCAAGATAGCCGGGCATAGGGGAATTCTAAAGACACAAGATTTTCTTTCTCGTTTCTTTTGGTGGCCCACTTACAGGAAAGATGTTTTAAACTATGTCACTTCATGTGAAGTCTGTGCAAGATGCAAAACACCTCGCTCCTCACCAACTGGTCTGTTGCAACCTCTTCCCACCCCGTCCCGCCCGTGGGGATCCATTTCTATGGACTTCATTGTGGAGTTACCAACCTCTCAAGGGAAGAACACCATTCTAGTGGTGGTTGACCGTCTAACAAAGGCAGCTCATTTTATCCCTTGTGTCGGCTTACCCACTGCAAAACAGACATCAGACTTGATGATTAAGAATGTGTTTCGCTTACATGGAGTACCGGATGAGGTCATTTCGGATCGAGGGGTGCAATTCACTTCAAGGTTTTGGCAAAATTTCTGTGCAGCATTGGACATTAAAGTAAACCTTTCTTCTGCTTTTCATCCCCAGACTAATGGACAGACAGAACGAACCAATCAGACCCTGGAGCAGTATCTCCGCTGTTTTATCTGCCACCTACAAGATGATTGGGTGGATCTACTTCCACTGGCTGAGTTCTCTTATAACAACTCTCAGAGCACCTCCACTAAGCAGTCTCCTTTTTACTCCAATCTAGGTTATCATCCTAACATTCTTCCTCGATTTCCCATAGATACGCCCTTGCCGGCAGTGGCTGAAAGAATCACTTCTTTACAAGAGAAAGCAGCAGATAAATTTCGTAAACCTGCACCAGCTTTCAAGGTAGGAGATTTGGTCTGGCTGTCAACCAGAAATCTTAAATTAAAGATTCCATCGTCTAAATTGGGACATAAGTACATTGGACCTTATAAGATCAGTAAGATTAAAGTGCTGTTGCTTGTCTTTCTTCAACTCCCCAGAATATGAAAACCCCACCCGTCTTTCATGAAAACCCTACTAAAGGTTTTGCAACCCCCAAATTCGTTTCCGGGACGTTTTTTTCCTTCCCCTGCCCCCAGTGTGGTCGTTTGGTCGGAAAGAATTTATGGGGGGAAAGGATTCTAGATTCCAGGTTGTACAGAAATCATTTTGCAATATTTAAATTAAAATTGGCAGGGCTACCCAGTGGAGGAAAAATCAGGGGAACCAGTCAACAATGAAAAAAAAATGCTCCTCCCTTTGCTCCCGCCAGTTTCATCAGAGGTCCCCCTGAAAAAGCCTGGTCTGGGGGGTCATCCGGGGGGTTGTCCCAAAGGGGGGGGAAGTAATGTAAGGTTCTTTGTCTCTGTTGACATTTTCCCTTAAAACCAGTTTTCCGTGGGCCCCTTTTTTGCTTTCTGTTTTCTGCGTTTTTGCCCTCATTTAAATAGGAAAATTTCCCAGTTTTCAGTTCCCGCCCCTTGGGTTTTTCCCCTCTTGTTTCTTTAACCCAGCCTCAGCTGAAAAATCAGTGCCCCTGAAAAGCCTCAGTCAGTCTGTGCCCCTATCCGGGAAAACCAAAAAATTTGTACTCCAGCTTTTCCCCCTATGAGGAACCTTTAAACATTTTTTGGTTTTTCGGGAAAACCCTGCTGTTTGGTGAAACCCATGTTTGCAGAGGAATTAGGGTTTACGAGAAGAGATGGGGAACCTGCTTTGGGGATTTATTGTAGTGCTTAAAATTTACTCGGGCCTGCTGTGTCTCCTGACTCTTTTCCCGAAAACTGTAAAAAATTTTTCAGCATGCTTGTGTAAGGTTCTGTGTATTTTTTTCTGAAATCAGTTTGTTCGTCGGCCTTTTTTTGCTTTCTGTTTTGCTGCAGCTATCTTGCCCTCAGTAAAAGGGGGGTTTTTCCCAGCTTGCATTTTCCCCCGCCCTGATTCTCTCCGTTTGCTTTTTAAAAAAGCCACGCTGAGCAATCAGTGCTTCAGAATCTAGCCTGCAGTGAACCTGTGTTCTGACTTTCCCGAAGCCTTTTGGGGGTTGTGCTCCAGCCATTCCTTTCTGAGGAGCTCGGGGGCACTTGTGGACTCTGAACTTGCTCTTGAAGCCTTTACGTTTTTATGGACTTGCGGGGAACAGAGAAGAAGATCTTTAATCTGTTGTGGAAGTTATTGCGAACTTAGATTACTCTGGGGCCCGCTGTTTTCCCTGTTCGTGTTTTTAACCTTGTGGGTTTTTTTTTGCCAACTTGTTGAAGTAATACAGGACTTTTTTTTATCAACCGGGGTCTCAAGTATTTTCATCGCCCCCCCCCAAGCACAAGACGCTATATGAACTGTACCACATTTCATTTTTCAAGATTCTGAAGCCCAAAAGTTTAGTGTTGCTGGGGCTGGAAAGGCTTGTCTGCCCGTACTGTGGATATCGGATTTTTCCCGGGTTTTACTTTCTGTGATGACAGGGTTTTGACTTCTCACAACCATTTTTCCCCCGGGGAGCAATTCCCTTAAGTTTTTTTTCTGCAGTGTTACAAGGTAAACACTATTTTTTTTTTTTTTTTTTTTCTCTTCTCTTTTTGTCTGCTGAAACTTGGATATCAGATGTCTGGTTGAAAAACTTTTTGTGATGATAGTGGGTTTTGACTTCTCACAACCCTTCCCGGTGAGCAGTTCCCTTTTTAAAATTTTTTTTTCTTCAGGTTGCCAAGGTAACACTATTGTTTTTTTTTTTCCTCTTCTTC
>JARQOD010006360.1:0-43281 GCA_033576555.1 Oophaga sylvatica
TGATGAGGACACGGGCCCCCATACACGTGAGAACAGACACTGGCCCCCATACACAGTGATGAACAGACACTGACCCCCATACACAGTGATGAACAGACACTGGCCCCCATACACAGTGATGGACGGACACGGGCCCCATACACATGACGAACAGACACTGGCCCCCATACAGTGATGAGGACACGGCCCCCATACACCGTGACGAACAGACACTGGCCCCCATACCAGTGATGACGGACACGGGGCCCCCATACACAGTGATGAACAGACACTGGCCCCCATACACAGTGATGAACAGACACTGGCCCCCATACACAGTGATGGACGGACACGGGCCCCCATACACATGACGAACAGACACTGGCCCCCATACACAGTGATGGACGACACGCATACACAGTGATGAACAGACACTGGCCCCCATACAGTGATGGAGGACACGGGGCCCCCCATACACCGTGATGAACAGACACTGGCCCCCATACTCAGTGATGGACGGACACGGGGCCCCCTACACAGTGAGAACAGACACTGGCCCCCATACACAGTGATGAAACAGGACGAACGGGCCCCCATACACAGTGATGAACAGACACTGGCCCCCATACACAGTGATGAACGACACGTGGCCCCCATACACAGTGATGGACGGACACGGCCCCATACACAGTGATGAACAGACACTGGCCCCCATACAGTGATGGACGGACACGGGCCCCCATACACAGTGATGAACAGACATGGCCCCCATACTAGTGATGGACGGACACGGGCCCCATACACAGTGATGAACAGACACTGGCCCCCATACAGTGAGGAGGACACGGGGCCCCCCATACACGTGATGAACAGACATGGCCCCCATACCAGTGATGGACGGACACGGGGCCCCCATACAGTGACGAAGACACGGCCCCATACACGTGATGAACAGACACTGGCCCCCATACACAGTGATGGACGGACACGGGGCCCCCCATACACAGTGACGAACAGACACTGGCCCCCATACTCAGTGATGGACGGCACGGGGCCCCCTACACAGTGACGAACAAGCACTGGCCCCCATACACAGTGATGGACGGACATGGGGCCCCCATACACAATGAGAACAGACACTGGCCCCCATACACATTGATGAGACACTGGCCCCCATACACAGTGACAACAGACACTCCACAATGTTTGCACACAGTGATGGACGACACGGGCCCCACATACACAGTGACGAACAGAACTGGCCCATACTCAGTGATGGACGGACACGGGGCCCCCTACCAGTGACAACAAACTGCCCCATACACAGTGACGAACAGACACTGGCCCCCATACACAGTGATGGACGGACACGAGGCCCCCATACACAGTGACGAACAGACACTGGCCCCCATACTCAGTGATGGACGGACACGGGGCCCCCGTACACAGTGATGAACAAACACTGACCCCCATACACAATGATGAACAGACACTGGCCCCCATACACAGTGATGGACGGACACGAGGCCCCCGTACACAGTGACGAACAAACACTGCCCCCATACACAGTGACGAACAGACACTGGCCCCCATACTCAGTGATGGACGGACACGGGGCCCCCGTACACAGTGATGAACAAACACTGACCCCTGTTATGTTACGGTAGCTGAGGAGTGCAGGCAAAAAAGGAAATACACCAGAGCAGTTGGAATCTATGAGATTGCAGTACCCTGACTAACCACCGCAACTAGAGGCAGCCGTGGAGCGTTCCTACGTTGGTCCTAGACGCCTCGTCACAGCCTGAGAAACTAACTACACCTAAAGATAGAAATAGGAAAGCTATCTGCCCCGTAGCAGAACCCCAAAGACAATAGAAAGCCCCCAAACATGTAATGGCGGTTAGACAAGAGGAAATACTGACACAGAAAGAAAATAGTATGAGCAAACGCTGGGGCCCAAACTATCTAAATAGAAAAGGATAGGAAGGGTACTTACTGCAATCCCAGAAAACCCTGAAAAACACCAACTCTACTAATTTCAAAATCACCTGAGATCACACGACCTCTACCACCTAAATTAGTTCTCTGGTGTAACAAAAACAGCAGCCACTGAAAAAACTGGAAAAAGCAAAAGTACAAAACACAGTGGCTGAACTAAACTGAGAGGGCAAAAGCCCCCGGAGGGGACCAAGAAGGCCCCCACAGAAGTGCAGGACCAAATGCAAAAATATAGCAAAAACACAAAATAAGAAATTGTCTTATCTGATAGCAGGAGATGCAGACACGACACAGCAGGCTACAAGGGAAACTGGAAAGAAGGATTCAGACCAGAACAATTGATCACCGGCAACCCTGATGGGAAAATGATTCCCTTATATAAGACCAATCAGTAACACCTGATTCCCAGTCCTCACAATCCTCACTAGTACCGCTTGTAACCACCAGAGGGAGCCTCTGCTCAGAACTCATCTCAAACCCATTCACAACAGTACCCCCCCCTTGAGGAGGGGTCACCGAACCCTCATTTGAGCAACCAGGTCGGTCAGGATGAGTTCTATGATACGCACGGATAAGTCTCCTAGCATGGATGTCCGAAGCAAACACCCAAGAATTATCTTCCTGACCATAACCTCTCCATTTAACCAAATACTGGAGTCTTCGTCTAGAAAAACGAGAATCCAATATTTTCTCAACCACATACTCCAGATTGCCCTCAACCAAAACAGGGTCAGGAGGCACAGCAGCAGGAACCACTGGCTCAACAAACCTCTTCAACAAGGACTTGTGGAACACGTTATGGATCTTAAATGTCCCTGGAAGAAGCAAACGAAAAGAAACAGGATTAATAATCTCCATGATCTTATAAGGTCCAATGAACCTAGGCTTAAATTTAGGAGATGCTACTCTCATAGGAATATTCTTTGAGGACAACCAGACCAAGTCCCCCACTTTAAACCGAGGACCATCAGTCCTATGCCAGTTAGCAAACCGCTGGGCCTTCTCCTGAGAGAGGGACAACCTCTCCACTACCTGGTCCCAAATCTGCTGCATACGCTCAACAACAGAGTCAACACCTGGACAGACAGAAGCCTCCGTCTGTCCTGAAGAAAATCGAGGGTGAAACCCAGAATTACAGAAAAACGGAGACATCAAAGTGGCAGAGCTAGCCCTATTATTAAGAGCAAACTCAGCCAAAGGCAAAAAAGAGACCCAGTCATCCTGATCAGCAGACACAAAGCATCTTAGATAAGTCTCCAATGTCTGGTTTGTTCTCTCAGTTTGACCATTGGTCTGAGGATGAAATGCCGAGGAGAAAGACAATTGAACACCCAGTTTAGAACAAAAAGTCCTCCAAAATCTGGAAACAAACTGGACTCCTCTGTCAGACACAATGTTCTCAGGAATGCCGTGTAAACGAACCACGTGCTGAAGGAACAACGGCACCAATTCAGAGGAGGAAGGCAACTTAGGTAATGGCACAAGATGTATCATTTTGGAAAACCTATCACAAATTACCCAGATGGTGGTCATTCTCTGAGAAACAGGAAGATCAGGAAATGAAATCCATAGAGATATGGGTCCATGGTCTCTTGGGCACAGGCAATGGCATCAACAAACCACTAGAGCGAGAGCAAGGCTTGGAGCGAGAGCAAGTCCCGCAGGACTGCACAAATTCTCTGACATCAGCGAGACAAGGTAGGCCACCAAAAGGACCGACTAACCAAGTCTCTGGTACCAAAAATTCCGGGATGCCCAGCCAATGCGGAACAATTGAATCTCAGACATCACACTCTTTTTCCATTGGTCCGGGACAAACAATTTTCCAACAGGGCAGCGCTCGGGCCTATCCTCCTGACACCCCTCCAGAGCAAGTCTCAAATTGGGCGAGATGGCGGAAAGAACTACACCCTCCTTCAAAATAACAGAGGGATCAGATAGCTCAGGAGAGTCCGCAAGGAAACTCCTCGAGAGGGCATCCGCCTTAACATTCTTAGTGCCAGGAAGAAAGGAAACCACAAAATTAAAACGTGTGAAAAACAAGGCCCACCTGGCCTGTCTAGGATTGAGTCGCTTGGCAGATTCCAGATAGACCAGATTCTTATGGTCCGTAAGGACCACCACCTGATGTTTGGCTCCCTCCAGCCAATGTCTCCACTCTTCAAAAGCCCACTTCATGGCCAATAACTCCGATTACCCACGTCATAATTACGTTCAGTAGGAGAAAATTTTCGAGAGAAAAAGGCACAAGGGTTACTTTTAGAGGTCTCTGGATCTTTTTGGGACAAAACGGCACCTGCCCCAATTTCAGAGGCATCAACCTCCACCTGAAATGGCAGAGAAACATCAGGCTGCCGTAGAACAGGAGCAGAAGTGAATCTCTGCTTAAGTTCCTGAAACACAGAGACTGCCTCAGGAGGCCAATTAACCACATCAGAACCCTTTCTGGTCAAATCAGTTAATGGTTTAACAATAACAGAGAAATTACCAATAAATTTACGATAAAAATTGGCAAAACCCAAAAATCTCTGAAGAGCCTTTAATGAAGTAGGTTGGACCCAATCACAGATGGCCTGAACCTTGACCGGGTCCATTTCAATAACAGATGGGGACAAAATGAATCCCAGAAATGAGATCTTCTGTACGCCAAAAAGACACTTTGATCCCTTCACATACAGAGCATTATCCCTCAAAATCTGGAACACAGTCCGAACATGTTTCACATGAGAGTCCCAGTCATAAGAAAAAATCAAGATATCATCCAAATAAACAATCAGAAATTTATCCACAAAATCCCTGAAAATGTCATTCATGAAGGACTGGAAGACGGAAGGAGCATTAGTGAGCCCAAAGGGCATCACAAGGTACTCAAAATGCCCTTCAGGGGTGTTAAATGCCGTCTTCCATTCATCCCCGTGCTTAATGCGAATAAGGTTATACGCCCCCCTGAGGTCAAGCTTGGTAAACCAAGTAGCGTTTTTCACCCTGGAAAACAGGTCAGAAATCAAGGGTAACGGGTATTGATATTTCACAGTAATATTGTTCAAGAGACGATAATCAATACACGGCCTTAATGAACCATCTTTTTTGGCCACAAAGAAAAAACCGGCACCTAAGGGTGAAGAGGATGGTCTGATATGACCCTTCTCCAATGATTCCTTGATATAAGACCGCATAGCGTCATGTTCAGGTACAGACAAGTTAAAAAGGCGACCTTTAGGGAATTTACTACCTGGCACTAATTCAATAGCGCAGTCATAGCTCCTATGGGGAGGTAAGGATGCAGATTTACTTTCGCTAAACACATCAGAAAAATCAAACAAAAAGTCAGGAACATCCTCAGCCTGGGGGGAGGCAGAAAAAACAGGAGTGTTGGCACTAACACATTGGCAGCCCCAACTGGTTACAGACACAGATTTCCAATCCAAAACAGGATTATGAGACTGTAACCAAGGAAACCCAGCACTATAATGTCATGCAGATTATATAGAACCAAAAATTTGCAGCACTCCTGGTGATCAGGTTCAACCCTCATTATCACCTGAGTAGAAAACTGGGGTTTATTCTCAGCCAAAGGGGTAGAATCGATCCCCAGTAAAGGAATAGACTTCTGTAGGGGTATCAAGGAAAACCCACAACGTTTAGCAAAATCATAATCCATCAGGTTAATAGCTGCTCCAGAATCAACGAAAGCCTGAGCAGAAAATGAGGACAGAGAGCATATCAGAGTGACAGTTAATAAAAACTTAGTCTGAACACTACCCAAGACAACTGAGCGTGCAAAATGTCTTCCCCGCTTAGGGCAGACTGAAATAGCATGAGAGGCATCACCACAGTAGAAACATAACCCATTGCGCTTTCGAAACTCATGACGCTGTGCCCCAGACACCACTCTATCACACTGCATGGGCTCAGCAGCTGGCTCACAAGGCAACACCACTCCACGCATACTTCTCCGCTCACGCAAACGTCTGTCAATTTGAATCGCCAATGACATAGAATCATTGAGACCAGAGGGGACAGGGAATCCCACCATAACATCCTTTACATTATCCGACAGACCCTTCCGGAAAAGGGCCGCCAAAGCGTCGTCATTCCATTTGGTCAGGACTGCCCACCTACGGAATCTCTGACAGTATAACTCAGCGTCATCAAGCCCCTGATTTAATGCCAACAAGGCTTTTTCAGCTTGATCAGTGACATTAGGCTCATCGTACAATAACCCCAAAGCCTGAAAAAATGCATCAACATCACTCAAAACAGGATCCCCAGGTATCAGGGAAAAAGCCCAATCCTGAGGATCGCCGCGCAGGAGAGAGATGATAATTTGAACCTGCTGCGCTGCGTTTCCTGAGGACTTAGATTTTAAGGCAAAAAACAATTTACAATTATTTTTGAAATTCTGAAACTTAGCTCGATCCCCTAAAAACAAATCTGGCATGGGGATCCTAGGTTCCACAACAGGCAACCAGCAAGATAGTAGCAATACTCTGAACCTCATTGGCAAGCTGATCCACACGGCCAGACAACTGTGCAAACTCCATTGGAGAAAAAATCCTCCCCAGCACCCAGAGATACAGAGGGAAAAAAAAAAAAAAAATGCAACAAACAGAAAAATATCTCTGACAACTTTTCTTCCTTCAAAATATTTTTTCCCTTCTGTGAGTACCATACAATTTTTAGGGCCGGTGATACTGTTATGTTACGGTAGCTGAGGAGTGCAGGCAAAAAAGGAAATACACCAGAGCAGTTGGAATCTATGAGATTGCAGTACCCTGACTAACCACAACAACTAGAGGCAGTCGTGGAGCGTTCCTACGTTGGTCCTAGACGCCTCGTCACAGCCTGAGAAACTAACTACACCTAAAGATAGAAATAGGAAAGCTATCTGCCCCGTAGCAGAACCCCAAAGACAATAGAAAGCCCCCAAACATGTAATGGCGGTTAGACAAGAGGAAATACTGACACAGAAAGAAAATAGTATGAGCAAACGCTGGGGCCCAAACTATCTAAATAGAAAAGGATAGGAAGGGTACTTACTGCAATCCCAGAAAACCCTGAAAAACACCAACTCTACTAATTTCAAAATCACCTGAGATCACACGACCTCTACCACCTAAATTAGTTCTCTGGTGTAACAAAAACAGCAGCCACTGAAAAAAACTGGAAAAAGCAAAAGTACAAAACACAGTGGCTGAACTAAACTGAGAGGGCAAAAGCCCCCGGAGGGGACCAAGAAGGCCCCCACAGAAGTGCAGGACCAAATGCAAAAATATAGCAAAAACACAAAATAAGAAATTGTCTTATCTGATAGCAGGAGATGCAGACATGACACAGCAGGCTACAAGGGAAACTGGAAAGGATTCAGACCAGAACAATTGATCACCGGCAACCCTGATGGAAAATGACTCCCTTATATAAGACCAATCAGTAACACCTGATTCCCAGTCCTCACAATCCTCACTAGTACTGCTTGTAACCACCAGAGGGAGCCTCTGCTCAGAACTCATCTCAAACCTATTCACAACAGACCCCCATACACAGTGATGGACGGACACGAGGCCCCCATACACATTGACGAACAGACAGTGGCCCCCATACATAGTGATGGACGGACACGCATACACAGTGATGAACAGAAACTGGCCCCCATACAGTGATGGAGGACACGGGGCCCCCCATACACCGTGATGAACAGACATTGGCCCCCATACTCAGTGATGGACGGACACGGGGCCCCGTACACAGTGACAAAACAAACACTGATCCCCATACACAGTGATGAACAGACACTGGCCCCATACACAGTGATGAACAGACACTGGCCCCCATACACAGTGATGACACACGAGGGCCCCCAACACAGTGACGAACAGACACTGGACCCCCATACTCAGTGATGGACGGACACGGGGCCCCCGTACACAGTTGACTAACAACACTGGACCCCCATACACAATGATGAACAGACACTGGCCCCATACACAGTGATGGACGGACACGAGGCCCCGTACACAGTGACGAACAAACACTGACCCCCATACACAGTGATGAACAGACACTGGCCCCCATACAGTGATGGAGGACACGGGGCCCCCCATACACCGTGATGAACAGACACTGGCCCCCATACACAGTGATGACGGACACGGGGCCCCCCATACACAGTGACGAACAGACACTGGCCCCCATACTCAGTGATGGACGGGCACGGGGCCCCCGTACACAGTGACGAACAAGCACTGGCCCCCATACACAGTGATGGACGGACATGGGGCCCCCATACACAATGATGAACAGACACTGGCCCCCATACACATTGATGAACAGACACTGGCCCCCATACACAGTGACCAACAGACACTCCACAATGATCTGCCATCACAGTGATGGACGGACACGGGGCCCCCCATACACAGTGACGAACAGACACTGGCCCCCATACTCAGTGATGGACGGGCACGGGGCCCCCGTACACAGTGACGAACAAGCACTGGCCCCATACACAGTGATGGACGGACATGGGGCCCCCATACACAATGATGAACAGACACTGGCCCCCATACACAGTGACCAACAGACACTCCACAATGAGCTGCCATCACAGAGCACTACCAGGCACCAAAACAAGGCAGATACACACACATTTTGCTGAACACTCACCCAGAAAAAATATGTATTGCACTTTAGCAGCAGCCCAGGCAGGGAGAGATATAGCTGAAGCTGGCACTTCCAGGGAGAGTCACCACACAGCCGGCATTACAGGTCAGGACAGCAGAGGAGGAGCGCACAGTGCTGACACCACTGCTACAGCCAGCAACATACAAAGCATGTCTACTTCCTGAATGCAGGGACAGTGTGGTCAGGGTGAGAGCGCGCCTCCATTAACTCTTCGGACATGCTTTTAAAGGGCCCCCGCGACCTATTCTTTCTCATCAGGGCCCACCACACAGGGACTAATGAAGGAGGCAGGATCTGGGGGCGGGGCCCGCCCCGGACGTTTCTCCGGTGTCCCGGTGGCTCAGTCCGACCCTGCACTGAGATCTCGGCTGGGCTGAGATCCCAATCGGTGCACGCGCCACCTCTAGCGGCCCACAGCTTCAGGAAAATGTCCAGAAAACACCAGGTCGCAGGATCGCTATGTTGAGGGAGGATCTGAAGTGACCCTTCACGGTTGACCAAGTGACTTCCAAATTATTTCACAGGGTATTGCCGGCAATGACCACACAGAGACTTGTCTCTATTTGGGAGAATCAAAGTAGATTTCTAACCCATGTATTATATCATCATCTTTTATAGTATTCAGTAAGTTTGTATTTCAACCAATAGTATAAAACTACACCTACAACAATTAACCTATGAAAATGCAAGAAAATTGACCTATAAGAATTACAGGATAATTAACCTATAAGAATACAAGAAAATAGGAAACTACATATATGGTCATGTCTACGTAACATAGGAAAGAACAATATCATACTCAGTTCTCAAAACATTTCTACAGTGATACCACTCAAGGTCTCATATCTTGTCCAAACTGGAGCAGTCCGGTTTTATTACAGCCCATAACCTTTACTCTACTTAAAATCAGAAAAAACTATTTGGCTCTTTACCAGCCAGAAACTATTGCCTAGTAACAGAATTTATCTCATAAAGACAAGATGGAGTTACAAGCACAAAATGGAGCATTCAGTCCTGATCTTTCTTAGTTTAGTCCTTCACATTCCCCCTAGATAAATTTTGTTAACTTATGTGCAGCATCAGAGGTACTATCCCAAGCTATAAGCTCGAGGGGTACTGGTCTTCACATGTCTGATGCCATGTTACCAGACATGTCTGTTGCGGCGTACCCATCCCACCTGTATGCTACAATTTACGAATAACAATTTTTGATAACGATGGTGGGGGTCTTTTGAAGGTAGCCATGCGCTTGACTTCAATATCTTCATCAGGTAACTTCTTGAAATCAGTGTAGAGAAGAGCAGGGGTGACCACGTCTTTGGTATCATCATTAGCTGTTCTATTGCAGAATTTCCTAATACATACAGAAATACACCAAAGAACAAGTTTTAGTATTACATATACAACAAGGATAAAGGCAACGATGTGTAACAAACTTTGCAAGATTCCAGCTATCCAGCCCCCAATTCCTTTGAACCAATTGGCTGGATTAAGAAAGGAGAAAGTGTCTGCCCACCAACTGTCCTTATTACGATTATTATCCTTATCATATTGATCTGAGTCTTTGAATATCTTCTAACTTTAACTTCATAGTACTGTTAGGGTCTATATAATGACAGCAAGCGGGTCCAATAATCTGACACATACCGCCTTGTGCTGCTGGTAAGTAGTCCAGTACTATAGTATGTTGATTGGTAACTATAATGAGTTGGTTTTGAACAGCAACAGTAGTATTAAGTATATCCAATATATCCCAAATTTGATCATCTAGATAGTCTGTGGCCCTAACCAATTTATCCCACATTTGCGTAATCATAGGGTAAGTGAAAATAGAACTGACAACTTTATTGGCCATACTCATCTGTACTATATGTGGTCTCCCTGTAGGGCGGGGTGAGTTGTCTGCAGCTCTTTTATATAATATATGTTTAGGTATAGCCTGTGTATCCAACTGTTTTATTGAGAGGACAAAGGTGGTTGGGGTCAAGCGAGCCAGAGTACATGTACCTCTTACCCCTACTGGCAACCATTTATAAGCATTGTCTCCACATACCCAGAACATATCATTAGGTAAATCCCATAGGGCTGAATGTTGCAGTACCAATCTATGAACTAAGTCTATGAATGCAGACACATTCTGAAGCATGCACCAAGCTGGAGATTGTCCTAAAGGACTACAATAACCCACATTAGGATTTCCACAGGTGGGGGTTCCTGGCACATATTCAGAGGACTCATTACAAGGTATATTTCCAGAAATACTAGTGCAGATATTTTTAGAACCTTGTAAAAACAGACTAGAAAATTTCCATGACGTATTATGTATTATTCCCTGTAACAATATTGGTTTGAAGGCATCAGTAGAGTGTGAAGTCACATTAAAACTAATTTGTAAACCATACGTTGGAACTTGCCCTAGATTGGTTAGACTAGTCCTATTCTTAGGTACCCAAGCCCCTCCTTTATAGACCAAATATTGAAGGTGTGTATCGCTTCCTGAAAGGTTACCTTGTCACCAGGGGTACCCCACCCATCCCACAATAGGTATACCGACAGTAGTATTCCATAACTTAGCATTATCTGTGGCATTATTAGCGAGTGTATCAGAACAGTTAGTCCAAGCAAATAACTCCTCAGGTGGGACAGGGATAGCCAAAAAGGGGATGCTCGTGGCTGACACTGGTGAATACGTGCAGATCAACAGTCTGCCAGAGGCTGGGAATTGTCCAACAAATCTCTCAGTAATTTTTCATGATGTTGTATAAACTTATTATTCAAGGACGTTGGGAATTTAGGCTGTCCCATGTGGTCACCAATAATAACATGGAAAATGTGAAAAACCAAAACATTATGTCCCCTTTATTTGCCATTGGCTTGTTTAACCAGCTTGCAGTGCGATGCGTGGATCCAAGTCGGTCTTCCTTCCAGTTTCACTGATGTATGGGTGATGAGTAGGACATGATAGGGACCGTCATACAAGGGTTCTAGTCCATATTTTCTGACATGCCTTTTCATGACCACAAAATCATCAGACTTCAAACTAACAAATATCGGTTTCTGCTGAATCTGAAAAAGAAAAAGAAACTAGAGCATAGGTGTTAGCAAGATTTTTACTAAACTGAATAACATATTAAATAGCACGGTCAGTTTCTTCTGATAACTACTGAGACTGGAAATTTGCAACTGGGGGCCTATCACCAAACATCTCATATAGGGACAGGCCATGTTTTGCAATAGGGGTAATACAAATGTAGTATAGTACAATGGGTAGGAACTCTGGCCATGGAGCCGTAGTCTCCTGCATCATTTTGGTCAATTGTCCCTTCAGTGTGCCGTTCAACCTCTCACCTTTCCCACTGGATTGTGGATGGTACGGAGTATGGAGGGCTACAGTGAATCCAAGCATTGTCAAAACCTCCTGATACACATGAGAAGAAAAAGCCGGACCTTGATCACTTTCAACGACTTCTGGAACTCCATATCTGCAGATGACTTCCATCACCAGTTTCTTTGCTGTGGTCTTTGCAGTCATGTTGGTAACAGGGAATGCTTCTGGCCAACTGGAGAACATGTCGACAACCACCAGACAGTATTCATACCTTCCAGACTTAGGCAACGTGATATGGTCCACTTGGAGCCTTTGGAAAGGATAGTCAGGCTTAGCAAGATGCTTTGGAGGTACACATTGAAGTTGACCGGGATTGCAGGTCTGGCAGATATTACATGCACGGTTGAGTGCTGTCAGGACTGTAGAAATACCTGGAGCCCAGTAGAATTTTTGTACCATAGCTAGGGCCTGGTTTTTTCCTCGGTGTGTAGGTCCATGTGCCCATGCGGCAATAGCAGGGTACATCCTCTTAGGGAGACACATAAGTTGATCCTTTCTCCAGAGACCATTGTCCATACGTGCTCCATCAGCCTTCCACTGCCTCACCTCTTCTTTTGGAGACATTCTCTGCATCGTCAATAAGCGGTCTCGCGGGGTCCGACAGAAAACCTCAGTCTGTTGGAGATCATCAGGTTCTTGTAGAGTCAGGATCTTATGCAACTGTTTACGCTGGGAGCATGTGGTCACCATAGTTGGTATGGTTAGTTCAACGGGCAGTAGGGCTGCGGCCTTTGCTTGCATATCCGCAAATGCGTTGCCAATAGTCTGTGGACTGTTCCTAGGACCGTGCGCCTTGACTTTGATAATGGCCACCTGAGTAGGCAATTTGATCGAATCCATGAGGGTTTTAACAGCTTCAGCATTTTTCACTGGAGTTCCGGCAGTAGTAATAAACCCTCGATTGGCCCATAGAGCTCCAAAATCGTGAGCAATACCAAATGCATACCGTGAGTCCGTGTATATATTAGCCCGTCTGTCTTTGGCCAAAGTACATGCAGTACACAGAGCCTGAAGTTCTGCTTCTTGTGCTGACTGTGATGGTGGGAGCGCAGCTGCATGCACTACAGTGTCCTCTGTGGTAACAGCATATCCCGTGTGGAATCTACCAAACTCATCAGCATATCTTGAACCATCCGTGTATAACACCAGATCGGGATTTGGAAGTGGATTCTCACTGACATTTGGTGAAGTAGCTGTTTCTTCAGTCAGAAGTTGGAGACAATCATGTTGGAGATAATCCTCATCACTGCCATCTTTCTTGGGGACCTGCAGTAAAGTAGCGGGGTTGATTGTAGCACAGCGATGCAACTTGATGATACTCAGCTTTTCGGGGTCGAGGCGGGCCAAATAATAGTCCACTAGTCGTTGCCTATTGCCATGTGATTGTATAAGTACACCTGCTGCGTGTCCTTCATTCTCAGACACATATATATGGAACGGTGGAGTATAGTCCGGGATGCCCAAGGCAGGGGCGGAGATAATAAGCCACTTTAATTCAGAGAACGAAACAATAAAGGCTTTCCATACAAACCGGTGATCTTTCCTTATAGTTCATTATACCGTCTCTTAAGGCATTGTAAAGGGGTTGTATTATGCGGGATGCATCCAGTATCCACTGACAACAATAAGTTCATAGTTCATTTTCATCTTTTGGGAAAGGAAGGGAGCTGACAGCTATTTTTCTTTCTTCTGTGAGGTATCTGACACCCTGAAGGAGACAGTGACCCAAAAATATCACTTGACCAAGACAGAACTGAAGTTTCGAGGCCGAAATCCGACAATTCAGATCTGCCAGATGCTTCAGAAGACTAACAATAGCAACATGGCTTCCTGCTCCGTCCATACGCACAACAAAAATCATCCACATACTGAAGCAGCGTGACATGGGGGTGGTCAATTGCCAGGGTAAAAGACACTTGCCCATATTTTTTTTACAAACTAATTGGGACTTTGTGGCAGAACTGTCCACATTAATTGTCCTCCCTGATAAATAAATACAAACATAAATTACCAATCTTGGTATAATAGAATACTAAAAAACACATTGGCAAAATCGATAACTGAACCAAGCAGCATCCTGAGATATCTGGAACAAAAGAGTATGTATTATGATTATATATATATTATATATATATATATAATATATATATATATATTATATATATATATATATATTATATATATATATTATATATATATATATATATATATATAGATAGTATTATATATATATATATATATTATTATATTATATTAGACACCACTGGAGTTTCCAGATCAGTAACTGCATTAACTGCCCATAATTCTTGTACCAGCCGGTACACAGGGGTTAAATTAACCCCTTCACCCCCAAGGGTGGTTTGCACGTTAATGACCAGGCCAATTTTTACAATTCTGACCACTGTCTCTTTGAGGTTATAACTCTGGAACGCTTCAACGGATCTTCGCGATTCTGAGATTGTTTTCTCGTGACATATTGTACTTCACGTTAGAAGTATAATTTCTTCGATATAACTTGTGTTTATTTTGAAAAAAACACAAATGGCGAAAATTTTGAAAATTTTGCAATTTTCAAACTTTGAATTTTTTTTCCCTTAAAACAGAGAAATATGTCACACAAAATAGTTAAGAAATAACATTTCCCACATGTCTACTTTACATCAGCACAATTTTGGAACCAAAAATTTTTTTTGTTGAGAAATCACTGGTCAACTTTTAACCCTTATAATTTCCTATTTTTACAACAAAATTTACAAAGCCATTTTTTTAGGGACCACCTCACATTTGAAGTCACTTTGACGGGTCTATATAGCAGAAAATACCCAAAAGTGACACCATTCTAAAAACTGCACCCCTCAAGGTACTCAAAACCACATTCAAGAAGTTTATTAACCCTTCAGGTGCTTCACAGGAGCTGAAGCAACGTGGAAGGAAAAAATTAATATTTAACTTTTTAGCCACAAAAATGATCTTTTACAAACTTTTTTTTATTTTGACAAGGGTAAAAGGAGAAAATGGGCAGATAAAGTTGTTGTGCAATTTCTCCTGAGTACGCCAATACCCTATATGTGGGGGAAAACCACTGTTTGAGCACACGGCAGAGCTCGTAAGGGAAGGAGCGCCGTTTGACTTTTTCAAACTAAAATTGGCTGGAGTTGAGGTTGGACGCCATGTCGTGTTTGGAGAGCCACTGATGTGCCTAAACAGTGGAAACCCCCCACAAGTGACACCATTTTGGAAACTAGACCCCTAAGGAACTTATCTAGATCTGTTGTGAGCACTTTGAACCCCAAAGTGTTTCACAAAAGTTTATAATGCCTGGGTGTGAAAAAAAAAAAAAAACAATTTTCCACAAAAATGATTTTTTAGTCCCAAATTTTTGATTTTTCCCAAGGAAATTGGACCCCAAAAGTTGTTGTCCAATTTGTCCTGAGTACGCTGATACCCCATATGTGGGGGGGGGAACTGTTTGGGCGCACGGCAGGGCTTGGAAAGGAAGCAGTAACGTTTTGGAATGCAAACATTGATGGGGGTCATGTTCCGTTTGTAGTGCCCCAGATGAGCCTAAACAGTGGAAACCCCCCCACAAGTGACCCCATTTTGGAAGCTAGACCCCCTAAGGAACTTATCTAGATCTTTGGTGAGCACTTTGAACCCCCAAGTGCTTCACACAAGTTTATAATGCCCGGGCATGAAAATAAAAAATCCTATTTTTTTCCCACAAAAATTATCTCTTAGTCACTAATTTTTTATTTTCCCATAGGTAACAGGAGAAATTGGACCTCAAAAATTGTTGTCCAATTTGTCCTGAGTACGCTGATACCCCATATGTGGGGGGAACCACTGTTTGGGCGCATGGCAGAGCTCGGAATGGAAGTAGCACCATTTGACTGTTTCCAACCAAAATTGGCTGGAATTGAGATTGGACGCCATGTTGCATTTGGAGAGTCCCTGATGTGCCTAAACAGTGGAAACCCCCCCCCCACAAGTGACCCCATTTGGGAAACTAGACCCCTAAGGAACTTATCTAGATCTTTGGTGAGCAATTTGAACCCCCAAGTGCTTCACACAAGTTTATAACGTAGAGCCGTAAAATTAAAAAATCATATTTTTTCCACAAAATTGATCTTTTCACCCCAATTTTTATTTTCCAAGGGTAACAAGACTCCAAAAGTTATTGTGCAATTTGTCCTGAGTACGCGATACCCCATATGTGGGGGTAAACCACTGTTTGGGTGCATGGCAGAGTTTGGAAGGGAAGGAGCGCCGTTTGACTTTCAACGCAGAATTGGCTGGATGCCATGTCGTGTTTGGAGAGCTCCTGATCTGCCTGAACAGTGGAAACCCCCCACAAATGACACCATTTTGGAAACTAGACCCCTCAAGGAACTTATCTAGATGTGTGGTGAGCACTTTGAACCCCAAAGTGCTTCACAGAAGTTTATAACGTACAGCCGTAAAATAAAAATCTTTTTTTTTTTTTTTACAAAAATGATTTTTCCGCCCCCAATATTTTATTTTCACAAGGGTAACAGGAGAAATTGGACCCCAAAGTTGTTGTCCAATTTGTCCTGAGTACGCTGATACCCAATATGTGTGAGTAAACTATTGTATGGGTGCACGTCTGGGCTCGGAAGGGAAGTAGTGACGTTTTGGATTGCAGACTTTGATGGAATGGTCTGGGGGCGTCATGTCGCATTTGGAGAGTCCCTGATGCACCTAAACAGTGGAAACCCCCCACAAGTGACCCCATTTTGGAAAATAGACCCCACAAGGAACTTATCTAGAAGTATGTTGAGCACTTTGAACCCCGAAGTGCTTCACAGAAGTTTATAACGTACAGCTGTAAAAGTAAAAAATCCTTTTTTTTTTTTACAAAAATGATTTTGTCGCCCCCCAGTTTTTTATTTTCCCAAGGGTAACAGAAGAAATAGGACAAATTGCACAATAACTCTTGTGGTCCAGAGTATGCTGATACCCCATATGTGGGGGTAAACTACTGTTTGGGCGCATGGCAGAGCTCAGAAGTGAAGGAGCACCGTTTGACTTTTTCAACGCAGAATTGGCTGGAATTGAGATCAGACGCCATGTCACATTTGGAGAGCCCCTAATGTGCCTAAACAGCAGAAACCCCCCAATTCTAACTCCAACCCTAACCACAAACCTAACCCTAACACACCCCTAACCCTAATCCCAACCATAACCCTAATACTAACTTTAGCGCCAATCCTAACCCTAACTTTAGCCGCAACACTAACCCTAATGGGAAAATGGAAATAAATACATTTTTTTAATTTTATTATTTTTCCCTAACTAAGGGGGTGATAAAGGGGAGTTTGATTTACTATTTATAGCGGGTTTTTGTGATTGGCAGCTGTCACGCTAAAAGACGCTTTTTATTGCAAAAAGTAGTTTTTTGCATCACCACATTTTGAGAGCTATAATTTTTGCATATTTTGGCCCACAGAGTCCTGTGAGGTCTTATTTTTTGCGGGACGAGGTGACGTTTTTATTGGTACCATTTTTGAGCACGTGACATTTTTTGATCGCTTTTTATTTCGATTTTTGGGAGGTTAGAATGAACAAAAATCAGCAATTCATGAATTTCTTTTGGGGGAGGCGTTTATACCGTTCCGCGTGTGATAAAATTGATAAAGCAGTTTTATTCTTCGGGTCAGTACGATTACGGCGATACCTCATTTATATCATTTTTTTATGTTTTGGCGCTTTTATAGAACAAAAACAATTTTATATAAAAAATCATTTTTGCATCGCTTTATTCTGCGAGCTATAACTTTTTTATTTTTTCGCTGATGATGATGTATGACGGCTCGTTTTTTGAGGGACAAGATGACGTTTTCAGCGGTACCATGTTTATTTATATCCGTCTTTTTGATCGCGTGTTATTCCACTTTTTGTTCGGTGGTATGATGATAAAGCATTGATTTTTTGCTTAGTTTTTTTTTTTTTTCTTTTTAAGGGGTTCACTAAATGGGTTAACTAGTGGGACAGTTTTATAGGGGGGGTCGTTACGGACGCGGCGATACCAAATATGTGTACTTTTATTGTTTTGTTTTTTTTATTTACAGGAAGAAATGAATTTATTGGGGAATATATTTTTTTTTTTTATGATTTTTTTTACCACTTTTTATTTTTATTTTTTTTACTTTTTTACTTTGTCCCAGGGTGGGACATCACTGTATTTTAGCAGATCGCTGGTGTGACAGTGTGCACAGCACTCTGTCACACCAGCGATCGCTCTGGCATCGCTGCAGGCTTCCTCTGCGCCTGCTCTCAGCAGGCACTGAGGAAGCCGCCTCCCTGCAGGACCCCGGCGCCATCTTGGATCCGGGGACCTGGAGGGAGGACGGACCCTTGGAACAGCGCGACACATCGCGCTGCTCTGAGGGTCTCAGGGGGGCGCGCAGGGAGCCCCTGCCTGCGCGATCCTCCCCTGTGCCCCGGGCACACCGCGATCATGTTTGATCGCGGTGTGCCAGGGGTTAATGTGCCGGGAGCGGTCCGTGACGCCCGCTCTGACACATAGTGCTGGGTGTCAGCTGTGATATACAGCTGACACCCGGCGGCGATCAGCTACGCTCCCCCGGGAGCGCAGCTGATCGCCTATGACGTACTATTCGTCCATGGGAATTAGGTCCGGGTCACATGGACGGAATAGTACGTCTGATGGCAGAGAGGGGTTAAGGGGCTGGAGTCTGCTATGTGGCACTGATAAATGTCCTTGACCTGCAGCTGTCTGCTTGCAGGATGGGGGCTAGAACTACTCCTGGCTGGCTTTTTTTTTTTTCTCTGATACAGACGGGCTGAATTCTTCTAACTTTTTTTTTTTTTACTTTTAATACATTGTCCGGAGTGGACAGGGAAAACATACAGGATTACATTCTGGACAGCTTCAGTAAGTAATTGTTGGGTCCTAGGCATATTTAGTAGGAGTATATCGTGATTTCATTGCATATATTACATATTGACACGGCAGCTGTCCTGCTCTGGTTGCTGGGACCTGTCCTATTTCTACCTGACCATACATTTGTATATACGAATTAGATTCGTCCTGTATCATGGGTCCGCCTTTCTGTGAAATTGTTGCGGCCAGTCCTCCAGCATAGCGGAGTTATTTGCAGCATTTACTATGGCCCCAACATGCTGCTTCGTAAGATCCCCTGTCCCTATCCTAAAGAGCACATCATGACGGTGGGGTCCAGGAATAACATTGGAATATATTTCCTGAAAATCTTCTCTTTCCTCTGTGTATCCTGTCTCTGACGGGTGAATAAAGTAGAAAAGGGTGGATGCTCATAACTGCTAGCAATACTAGAGCAGGGACTGGTGCTGGCAATAGTTAATAATAAGTGCCGTCAGCGTTTACCAAGGGAAAAGTTGAGACTATGACACGGCAACAGGTCTCTCTCCATGAGGATTAGTAACCCCGCATACATCACAAATCCACCAAACAGGATCATAGGATGGGGGCGCACTGGCTTTTGGCAACTCAGGATATATTGGTGCCCTGGGGTTGAGGGGCACAGAGCTTACAATCGGAAGGAGAGACTTAATTTCCTGGGAAAAGATCTTATTATCTAGCAGAGAAACCCCTTGTTCCAAATTTCATTTTTAATTATTTGTCTTTCTGATACTTTCAGTCACTTTCTCAGTTCCTTCCACAAAACACTCAATCTCTGTTATAGTAATAGACAGCTTTCCTTTTTTCATTATAACCATAACACAAACAATCAGAATTCACTTTCTGTTTTCTACCTCCATATCAACGTGCCTTTATTTCTAACACCTTCGTCTCATAGCGTAGGTTTCATCCTCCCGCCCTGAAGAATTCCTTTGCATTTCTCACAGATTTTTATTTTTTTTTTTTTTCTCTTTCGTCTCTGAACCATAAGACTGACAGTATCCAATCCATCACACAAATCTAAAACTCTTCTTTAATTAAATATCCTTACTTAAATTTTGCCCAGTCCTAGAGCGGCCGTATAGTCTGTCGCACCGGGCCTATCTATCCCCACAGGGATGGCCCCACAACACGATACTCAGTGAAAGGAGGAGGGCGTCTTAGACTATCCCTCCGGACACCTCTGGTTATATATATCTATATATTCCTGAGTTACGCATCCTAACCAATCTTCGATCACTTCATCGTGCCTGATTCTAACAGTGATCAGGATTTCAGGATATTTTGACTAAAAAGAGAGTTACAATCACTGGTCAATCCGGGGTGTCCATCCCTTATGAGGTACGATTCGAACACTGGGCCCCCAACGGAACTACACCTGTTGTGAATGGGTTTGAGATGAGTTCTGAGCAGATGCTCCCTCTGGTGGTTACAAGCGGTACTAGTGAGGATTGTGAGGACTGGGAATCAGGTGTTACTGATTGGTCTTATATAAGGGAGTCATTTTCCCATCAGGGTTGCCGGTGATCAATTGTTCTGGTCTGAATCCTTCTTTCCAGTTTCCCTTGTAGCCTGCTGTGTCGTGTCTGCATCTCCTGCTATCAGATAAGACAATTTCTTATTGTGTGTTTTTGCTATATTTTTGCATTTTGTCCTGCACTTCTGTGGGGGCCTTCAGGGTCCCCTCCGGGGGCTTTTGCCCTCTCAGTTTAGTCCAGCCACTGTGTTTTGTACTTTTGCTTTTTCCAGTTTTTTTTTCAGTGGCTGCTGTTTTGATTTTTTTAACACCAGAGAACTAATTTAGGTGGTAGAGGTCGTGTGATCTCAGGTGATTTTGAAATTAGTAGTTGGTGTTTTTCAGGGTTTTCTGGGATTGCAGTAAGTACCCTTCCTGTCCTTTTCTATTTAGATAGTTTGGGCCCCAGCGTTTGCTCATACTATTTTCTTTCTGTGTCAGTATTTCCTCTTGTCTAACCGCCATTACATGTTTAGGGGCTTTCTATTATCTTTGGGGTTCTGCTCCGGGGCAGATAGCTTTCCTATTTCTATCTTTAGGTGTAGTTAGTTTCTCAGGCTGTGACGAGGCGTCTAGGACCAACGTAGGAACGCTCCACGGCTGCCTCTAGTTGTGGTGGTTAGTCAGGGTACTGCAATCTCATAGATTCCAACTGCTCTGGTGTATTTCCTTTTTTTCCTGCACTCCTCAGCTACCGTAACATAACAGTATCACCGGCCATAAAAATTGTATGGTACTCACAGAAGGGAAAAAATATTTTGAAGGAAGAAAAGTTGTCAGAGATATTTTTCTGTTTGTTGCATTTTTTTTTTTTTTTTCCCCCTCTGTATCTTTGGGTGCTGGGGAGGATCTTTTCTCCCAATGGAGTTTGCACAGTTGTCTGGCCGTGTGGATCAGCTTGCCACTGAGGTTCAGAGTATTGCTGCATATCTTGCTAGGTTGCCTGTTGTGGAACCTAGGATCCCCATGCCAGATTTGTTTTTAGGGGATCGAGCTAAGTTTCAGAATTTCAAAAATAATTGTAAATTGTTTCTTGCCTTAAAATCTAAGTCCTCAGGAAACGCAGCGCAGCAGGTTCAAATTATCATCTCTCTCCTGCGTGGCGATCCTCAGGATTGGGCTTTTTCCCTGATACCTGGGGATCCTGTTTTGAGTGATGTTGATGCATTTTTTCAGGCTTTGGGGTTATTGTACGATGAGCCTAATGTCACTGATCAAGCTGAAAAAGCTTTGTTGGCATTAAATCAGGGCTTGATGATGCTGAGTTATACTGTCAGAGATTCCGTAGGTGGGCAGTCCTGACCAAATGGAATGACGACGCTTTGGCGGCCCTTTTCCGGAAAGGTCTGTCAGATAATGTAAAGGATGTTATGGTGGGATTCCCTGTCCCCTCTGGTCTCAATGATTCTATGTCATTAGCGATTCAAATTGACAGACGTTTGCGTGAGCGGAGAAGTATGCGTGGAGTGGTGTTGCCTTGTGAGCCAGCTGCTGAGCCCATGCAGTGTGATGGAGTGGTGTCTGGGGCACAGCGTCATGAGTTTCGAAAGCGCAATGGGTTATGTTTCTACTGTGGTGATGCCTCTCATGCTATTTCAGTCTGCCCTAAGCGGGGAAGACATTTTGCACGCTCAGTTGTCTTGGGTAGTGTTCAGACTAAGTTTTTATTAACTGTCACTCTGATATGCTCTCTGTCCTCATTTTCTGCTCAGGCTTTCGTTGATTCTGGAGCAGCTATTAACCTGATGGATTATGATTTTGCTAAACGTTGTGGGTTTCCCTTGATACCCCTACAGAAGTCTATTCCTTTACTGGGGATCGATTCTACCCCTTTGGCTGAGAATAAACCCCAGTTTTCTACTCGGGTGATAATGAGGGTTGAACCTGATCACCAGGAGTGCTGCAAATTTTTGGTTCTATATAATCTGCATGACATTATAGTGCTGGGTTTCCCTTGGTTACAGTCTCATAATCCTGTTTTGGATTGGAAATCTGTGTCTGTAACCAGTTGGGGCTGCCAATGTGTTAATACCAACACTCCTGTTTTTTCTGCCTCCCCCCAGGCTGAGGATGTTCCTGACTTTTTGTTTGATTTTCTGATGTGTTTAGCGAAAGTAAATCTGCATCCTTACCTCCCCATAGGAGCTATGACTGCGCTATTGAATTAGTGCCAGGTAGTAAATTCCCTAAAGGTCGCCTTTTTAACTTGTCTGTACCTGAACATGACGCTATGCGGTCTTATATCAAGGAATCATTGGAGAAGGGTCATATCAGACCATCCTCTTCACCCTTAGGTGCCGGTTTTTTCTTTGTGGCCAAAAAAGATGGTTCATTAAGGCCGTGTATTGATTATCGTCTCTTGAACAATATTACTGTGAAATATCAATACCCGTTACCCTTGATTTCTGACCTGTTTTCCAGGGTGAAAAACGCTACTTGGTTTACCAAGCTTGACCTCAGGGGGGCGTATAACCTTATTCGCATTAAGCACGGGGATGAATGGAAGACGGCATTTAACACCCCTGAAGGGCATTTTGAGTACCTTGTGATGCCCTTTGGGCTCACTAATGCTCCTTCCGTCTTCCAGTCCTTCATGAATGACATTTTCAGGGATTTTGTGGACAAGTTTCTGATTGTTTATTTGGATGATATCTTGATTTTTTCTAATGACTGGGACTCTCATGTGAAACATGTTCGAACTGTATTCCAGATTTTGAGAGAGAATGCTCTGTATGTGAAGGGATCAAAGTGTCTTTTTGGCGTACAGAAGATCTCATTTCTGGGATTCATTTTGTCCCCATCTGTTATTGAAATGGACCCGGTCAAGGTTCAGGCCATCTGTGATTGGGTCCAACCTACTTCATTAAAGGCTCTTCAGAGATTTTTGGGTTTTGCCAATTTTTATCGTAAATTTATTGGTAATTTCTCGGTTATTGTTAAACCATTAACTGATTTGACCAGAAAGGGTTCTGATGTGGTGAATTGGCCTCCTGAGGCAGTCTCTGCGTTTCAGGAACTTAAGCAGAGATTCACTTCTGCTCCTGTTCTACGGCAGCCTGATGTTTCTCTGCCATTTCAGGTGGAGGTTGATGCCTCTGAAATTGGGGCAGGTGCCGTTTTGTCCCAAAAAGATCCAGAGACCTCTAAAAGTAACCCTTGTGCCTTTTTCTCTCGAGAATTTTCTCCTACTGAACGTAATTATGACGTGGGTAATCGGGAGTTATTGGCCATGAAGTGGGCTTTTGAAGAGTGGAGACAATTGGCTGGAGGGAGCCAAACATCAGGTGGTGGTCCTTACGGACCATAAGAATCTGGTCTATCTGGAATCTGCCAAGCGACTCAATCCTAGACAGGCCAGGTGGGCCTTGTTTTTCACACGTTTTAATTTTGTGGTTTCCTTTCTTCCTGGCACTAAGAATGTTAAGGCGGATGCCCTCTCGAGGAGTTTCCTTGCGGACTCTCCTGAGCTATCTGATCCCTCTGTTATTTTGAAGGAGGGTGTAGTTCTTTCCGCCATCTCGCCCAATTTGAGACTTGCTCTGGAGGGGTGTCAGGAGGATAGGCCCGAGCGCTGCCCTGTTGGAAAATTGTTTGTCCCGGACCAATGGAAAAAGAGTGTGATGTCTGAGATTCATTGTTCCGCATTGGCTGGGCATCCCGGAATTTTTGGTACCAGAGACTTGGTTAGTCGGTCCTTTTGGTGGTCTACCTTGTCTCGCGATGTCAGGGAATTTGTGCAGTCCTGCGGGACTTGCTCTCGCTCCAAGCCTTGCTCTCGCTCTAGTGGTTTGTTGATGCCATTGCCTGTGCCCAAGAGACCATGGACCCATATCTCTATGGATTTCATTTCCGATCTTCCTGTTTCTCAGAGAATGACCACCATCTGGGTAATTTGTGATAGGTTTTCCAAAATGATACATCTTGTGCCATTACCTAAGTTGCCTTCCTCCTCTGAATTGGTGCCGTTGTTCCTTCAGCACGTGGTTCGTTTACACGGCATTCCTGAGAACATTGTGTCTGACAGAGGAGTCCAGTTTGTTTCCAGATTTTGGAGGACTTTTTGTTCTAAACTGGGTGTTCAATTGTCTTTCTCCTCGGCATTTCATCCTCAGACCAATGGTCAAACTGAGAGAACAAACCAGACATTGGAGACTTATCTAAGATGCTTTGTGTCTGCTGATCAGGATGACTGGGTCTCTTTTTTGCCTTTGGCTGAGTTTGCTCTTAATAATAGGGCTAGCTCTGCCACTTTGATGTCTCCGTTTTTCTGTAATTCTGGGTTTCACCCTCGATTTTCTTCAGGACAGACGGAGGCTTCTGTCTGTCCAGGTGTTGACTCTGTTGTTGAGCGTATGCAGCAGATTTGGGACCAGGTAGTGGAGAGGTTGTCCCTCTCTCAGGAGAAGGCCCAGCGGTTTGCTAACCGGCATAGGACTGATGGTCCTCGGTTTAAAGTGGGGGACTTGGTCTGGTTGTCCTCAAAGAATATTCCTATGAGAGTAGCATCTCCTAAATTTAAGCCTAGGTTCATTGGACCTTATAAGATCATGGAGATTATTAATCCTGTTTCTTTTCGTTTGCTTCTTCCAGGGACATTTAAGATCCATAACGTGTTCCACAAGTCCTTGTTGAAGAGGTTTGTTGAGCCAGTGGTTCCTGCTGCTGTGCCTCCTGACCCTGTTTTGGTTGAGGGCAATCTGGAGTATGTGGTTGAGAAAATATTGGATTCTCGTTTTTCTAGACGGAAACTCCAGTATTTGGTTAAATGGAGAGGTTATGGTCAGGAAGACAATTCTTGGGTGTTTGCTTCGGACATCCATGCTATGAGACTTATCCGTGCGTATCATAGAACTCATCCTGACCGACCTGGTTGCTCAAATGAGGGTTCGGTGACCCCTCCTCAAGGGGGGGTACTGTTGTGAATGGGTTTGAGATGAGTTCTGAGCAGAGGCTCCCTCTGGTGGTTACAAGCGGTACTAGTGAGGATTGTGAGGACTGGGAATCAGGTGTTACTGATTGGTCTTATGTAAGGGAGTCATTTTCCCATCAGGGTTGCCGGTGATCAATTGTTCTGGTCTGAATCCTTCTTTCCAGTTTCCCTTGTAGCCTGCTGTGTCGTGTCTGCATCTCCTGCTATCAGATAAGACAATTTCTTATTTTGTGTTTTTGCTATATTTTTGCATTTTGTCCTGCACTTCTGTGGGGGCCTTCAGGGTCCCCTCCGGGGGCTTTTGCCCTCTCAGTTTAGTCCAGCCACTGTGTTTTGTACTTTTGCTTTTTCCAGTTTTTTTTTTCAGTGGCTGCTGTTTTGATTTTTTTACACCAGAGAACTAATTTAGGTGGTAGAGGTCGTGTGATCTCAGGTGATTTTGAAATTAGTAGAGTTGGTGTTTTTCAGGGTTTTCTGGGATTGCAGTAAGTACCCTTCCTGTCCTTTTCTATTTAGATAGTTTGGGCCCCAGCGTTTGCTCATACTATTTTCTTTCTGTGTCAGTATTTCCTCTTGTCTAACCGCCATTACATGTTTGGGGGCTTTCTATTATCTTTGGGGTTCTGCTCCGGGGCAGATAGCTTTCCTATTTCTATCTTTAGGTGTAGTTAGTTTCTCAGGCTGTGACGAGGCGTCTAGGACCAACGTAGGAACGCTCCACGGCTGCCTCTAGTTGCGGTGGTTAGTCAGGGTACTGCAATCTCATAGATTCCAACTGCTCTGGTGTATTTCCTTTTTTTCCTGCACTCCTCAGCTACCGTAACATAACATACACCTCTATATGATTCCACCCGAGAATCATCCCACCATCGGGGACAAACCTCAGATCCTCTTTCCAGCAACAAACACAGGAAAATCACAGCAAACGGTCAGTCTGAACAGTATAACTGCCAACTTACCGTGGTTGTGGGGGGTGATCAGTCCCAATTTTCCAGTGTCTGTGTCCGGTCCGAGGGTCCTTTGTCTTGTTTTCTTCCGTGGGCAGAGGCGTCCCTATATGGGGGCCCCACGTTGGGCGCCAACTGTTGAGGGAGGATCTGAAGTGACCCTTCACGGTTGACCAAGTGACTTCCAAATTATTTCACAGGGTATTGCCGGTAATGACCACACAGAGACTTGTCTCTATTTGGGAGAATCAAAGTAGATTTCTAACCCATGTATTATATCATCATCTTTTATAGTATTCAGTAAGTTTGTATTTCAGCCAATAGTATACAACTACACCTACAACAATTAACCTATGAAAATGCAAGAAAATTGACCTATAAGAATTACAGGATAATTAACCTATAAGAATACAAGAAAATAGGAAACTACATATATGGTCATGTCTACGTAACATAGGAAAGAACAATATCATACTCAGTTCTCAAAACATTTCTACAGTCATACCACTCAAGGTCTCATATCTTGTCCCTACTGGAGCAGTCCGGTTTTATTACATCCCATAACCTTTACTCTACTTAAAATCAGAAAAAATTATTTGGCTCTTTACCAGCCAGAAACTATTGCCTAGTAACAGAATTTATCTCATAAAGACAAGATGGAGTTACAAGCACAAAATGGAGCATTCAGTCCTGATCTTTCTTAGTTTAGTCCTTCACAGCTACACTTCTGCCACAGCAGGCTCCCTGATGAAGGTACCCTGCTCCACGTAACGTGCTCTGCCTCATTGCCGATAACGGGCCTGGAGCATCGCACAGCTAGGATATTCCTTCCTCCCGCCCAGGGCTCGTTCTTCTGCCACCTCCGGCTTCCTGTGAAGAAACCATGCTTCCTTTGACCTAGCTCCACTGCCGCCAGCCCTCAGGGTAAGATACCTTAAATTCAGACAATAAGACAGACCTCCATCATATAAAAATCTGTTTTTTCCTATTTTCCCCCCAAAATTTGGGGTGCGTCTTATCGTAAGGTGCGTTTAATAGTCCGAAAAATACGGTAAGTGTAACTATTAGCTGTAGTACTGTGAGCCAACCATATACATTAAATGGCTGGCGGGCGACTCTCCCGAACACAGGAGCACTCGCTCGGCTGAGTGCTCCTGTGTTCTCTGTGAGAAAGCCACCAGCTATCATGTCGACTGTCAGCTAATTGGGAGAACAATGTGATCAGAAGTCCAAAATAGGACATGCCCAATCAACATTTCCATTGACATTAGACTATCATCCGACCCCCCGCCAATATCTAGGCATTCAGTCGACATTCTAATGTGCATGGGGTCTTTAGCCACATTATATGCTTATTTTTTGTGCACAGAGGTGTCCATAGCCTTTTGAGGTAAGTAGTTGATCGATGAAAAAAACAGACTGGCAACCATGGCATGTAGAGGACACTGCTACAAATACATTTTCTGATCCTTTGATGGTCCCATTTTTCTATATTTGTAATGAAAAACAATGTTGCTGTTGGCTTTCATAACATATAAATGAATGGTAAAGAACTTGTTCTCCTTTCTTGTATCCACTGCTTAGTTGCACTAATAAAATACAGAATCCTAAACTTACTCCACAGCCATGGCTTTTTGTACCTGACTATACTGCTGCTCCCATGTTACATGTGATAGACTTTATGCACATGTCAGGGACAACAAGTAATAGCACTGACTTACCCTTTGCTTTATGAGAATCAGCTCTTCAAAAAAGAAGTGATAGAGCACAACCTGGTATCTAAATGTCATAATTTTTGTGGTCTACTGTCTTAATCTATAACTGAATTTTATTACAATTTGTTAGGAAATTTGATAAAATATAGAATATAAATATTTATAGAATTTTTGTGCAGTGTTTTTGAAAAATAATTACATCTGTTTTATACTTGTCAGATGACTGTACCAGAAGCTCAAATGGAAACTCGATATTTTCAGATTTTACAGCAAATTATCATGGTATCATGACAGATACATGTGAAGAACATGCCATTATCCAAGATAAACATCCTGTCCTTCACAGCAAAAATCTATCATCTGAACCTTTTCAAGAGGTCCTTTCTTTCATCAAAGACCAATGTGCAAAACAAATGTCACAGAAGAGCTGTTGAACATCAATCAGCTCACATAGGGGAGAAGACATACTCATGTTCAAAATGTGGAAAATGTTTTACACACAAATCAGATTTTCATAGACATCAGAGAACCCACACAGGAGAAAAGCCATTTTCATGCTCTGAGTGTGGGAAATGTTTTACAGAGAAATCAGATTTTGTTGCACATCAGAGAACTCACAAAGGGGAAAAGATTTTTTTTTGTTCAGAATGTGGGAAATGTTTTAATCGCAAAACAAACCTCGTTGCACATCAGAGAATTCACACAGGAGAAAATCCATTTTTATGTTCAGAATGTGGAAGATGTTTTAATCAAAAAACAAATCTTGTTACTCATCAAAGAATTCACACAGGGGAGAAGCCCTTTTCATGTTCAGAATGTGGGAAATGTTTTAATCAGAAGGCAAATCTTGTTTCTCATCAGAGAAGTCACACAGGGGAGAAGATAAGTCACACAGAAGAGAAACAATTTTTATGTTCGGAATGTGGAAAATGTTTTTATCATCACCATGATTTTGTTAGACATCAAAGAATTCACACAGGAGAGAAGCCATATTCATGTTCAGAATGTGGGAAATGTTACAGTGAGAAATACAAACTTGTTAAACATCAGAGAATTCACACAGGGGTGAAGCCATATTCATGTTTAGAATGTGGGAAATGTTACAGTGAGAAATACAAACTTGTTAGACATCAGAGAATTCACACAGGGGAGAAGCCATATTCATGTTTAGATTGTGGGAAACATTATAGGGAAAAATACAAACTTGTTACACATCAAAAAAATCACACAGGGGAGAAGCCATTTTCATGTTCAGAATGTGGGAAATGTTTTACCGAGAAAACAGATCTTATTAGACATCAGCTAATTCACACAGGAGAGAAGCCATTTTTTTGTTCAAATTGTGGGAAATGTTTTAATCGGAAAATAAATCTTGTTAGACATGAGAGAATTCACACAGCAAAGTAGCTATTGTTTTTTTTTTTTGCTTTTTATTGATTACTATACCTGATATTTTTTCCTGTATAAGTTAAGTCACATGTCTACAAGAGAAAGGATACACAATTGAGAATGATAAATGCTTATTAAAAATGTATACATTAGGAATTGTACCAATTTGTTATTGAAAAGCAATTATAATCCAATTACGGTAATACACCTACAGTATGTAGAAACCAGATCTATAAAATGTTCAACATTTTATATACTTTATTACTTTTCTTCCTTCAGATTTGATATTAGCAATGGAGAGATGTTGCTGTACATGATCAGGACAGTTGCCAGATAACTATCCAATGTCCAACTTGTCTTATCTAATTAACAGGATGACCTATTATTTAGATAAGAACAGGTGCCCCATAGCAGAAGCCATAATTGGGCTCCCACTCCCAAAAAAACAATTATTGTCAAGGTAGGTGTTCATTGAAGGTCCTAACTGCCAATGTTTAAAGGGAAATGTATTGTATCACCACATAAACAGCGTACCTACCGATGCCTCGCAGAGTCTTCACCTACTACAATAGCCACTATATAGTGTCCAAACAGTGTGAGGTCCCCAAAGATGCCACCTATAAAGTAGTATTGCCCCACAGTTAATTCCCACACCCATTTGCCCCTAAAGTACCAACTCACATGCACAATTTGATGTCATTCATGGTGCATTCCCCCGAACAGTATGATGCTCCTAGAGTGGAAGCCCCCATAGTCTTCCCTCACACATGTTAAATTGCCCCAACAATATAGTAATAGGCCCAAAAAGTAATCCCAGTAAAGTATGCCACAGTTTCCCCTCAATATAGTACGATGTCGCTTCCATTCTTCCCAATAGTGTATAGTGCACCAATGTAATTTTATTACAGTATGTCTCCATTATGTAATGCTGCTGCTGGCGCCCCTCCATGGTGTCCCCTTCCCCATTCATGCAGGGACACCGGCTTAGTCACAGCCCCAGCCCAGCGGCGTTGTCTCCCAGCTTGGTCCTCCTGCTTCCCTGTCAGTTCCTGACCCGTGTCCGGTGCCACATCTAGTACGCGCATGACTGTGCTTTTCTGTTCTTAAAAAGGGGCAGTGCTCATTATGCTAAATGCTCTCAGCCTGTTGCTGAGATATATTTTGTATAAGAAATCAACTTTGCTACCCCTAAAAGCACATCTGCGAAGGTAAGTAAGCAATCGTGAACGCTAGAGATAATTAATATAATTTTTTTTTTAAATACAACAAGTTGAATAAAAATAAATACAAGAATAACAGAGATGGCTCAAATGTGAGGGACCGACTGGCAAATAAGACCAATTAAGGCCATCCCAAGTAAGCACAATAATAGCTCAAATGTGGTACATGGAGAGCAAGTTTATGTATTCCTCATCAATTCACAGTCATGTTCTCACAATAAATAACAATAAAATAGCAATAAAACTTTCACACTCCTTATCTATGAACTGTTCCAATATTTATGTTCATCCCTCTGCCATAATGATTGTTCTGCTTCACGTCACTTGTCTTATTGCATTTTTTCTGTGCTGTGTTGTGTATAAATATGTGATTCTTCAGATTTTGTATTAGTCTTTGCCTGATGAAGAGACCTGAGTAGTCTCGAGAGCTTGCAATTTGTTACCATCTTTTCAGTTAGCCATTAAAAGGTATCAACCACTGAGGACTCTCAAGTCTAAATTTTTTTCAATAAATAACAAGGCATATAAAGTGTCTGCCTCCAAAGGGAACTGGGTAATAACAAAATTAATCTATCCCACTATAATGTCCTTATTGGGGCAGAAATTATAGAAGGTTCAAGTGCATTTGAAGTTAACTACGATATTCTTCTAATAAAATGTCAGTGCATCAAGAGAAAAAGCTTGCTAAAGAAGATTATATAGGTGAGACATATTACCTGTGGTATGAGCTGGAGCAGGGCAATGGTCAGGGCTGTCAGACGTCCCTCTACCATGACTCGCATTTCGAGCACGCTTCTTCAGGCGGCGTGTCAGGGAGGGGGATGCCAGACGTTATAGAAGGGTGGAAGTCCAATCAGAACGTGATATATTTCATCACATGATGGAGGGAGTGGCTTATGCAGCATTGCAATCAGGAAAATCTGACGCAATGCATCATGTGCCCGCCCTTGTCACATAACTTGCTTCTTCCGGTCCGTGACTCGTAAGCCAGCACTGCAGTCAAGTGAATGACGGCAGTGTGTGCCAGTCGGGTCTGATGTGCCGGAAGAAGTCCGAGCCAGGAGGCGGTACCTAATGACCCGCGTGAACTACTGCCACAAGTCACAGGATGAAATAGTTATGCATCTGGCTAATAACAGCTTTGCATATTAGGGATGCAAAAATATGTATAAAGATGAAGTGAAAATGAAGATCTGATTTATTGAAGTAATTATAGTTATTGAAAGTGTGAAGTGAAAGAACGGAGTCTGTAATAGCATAAGTTTATAATGTGAGTTTAACCCATGTCAAAGGTGACTGGAGAATTAGAATTGAAATAAATAAGTATATAAAAATTGATAAGTGAATGTCTGTCTGTGAAAAGTATATCAATAAATAAACAGCTCATGTTGCAAACGGGGATCTCACTGAAGTCACAGCAGTTCAGCCCAGCAGGGAATGCAGTGTCAGTGACAGGGGGTGATGTCATAGAGGTTACCTCCGGTCACTGGGCTCCATTCCCAGCCGGGCTGAGCTTAGGTGAGATCAGGTGCGATCCCCCTAGCACCGTGAGCGAGGGGATCTCACCGAAGTCACCGCAGCTCAGCCCAGCTGGGAATGGAGCCTCAGTGACCGTATATAACCTCTATGATGTCACCCCCGGTCACTGACGCTGCATTCCCAACAGCTCATTCACCAGTGGCTCTCAGCCTGGACGGTCGTATCTTGGCATCGTCCAGGTTGAAAACTAATTATCCCCCAGTCATGAATTATGGCGTGGGACAGAACGACAGACAAGTAGGTATATTGTTTTTTTATTTGTTTTATTACAGGAGAACAAGGGCTTCAGTGGAATTAGGCGAGGTTGTAAGTATGGTTTAATTAAGAGTATTAAAGGAGTCTGTCATTTTTTCAATTAAAGGACTTTATGCTTGGTGTGAGTGTTTTTATACAATGTGACTATGGGGTTAGTAATGAGGGCGTCTTATTGACACCTCTCCATTACTAACCTCGGGGCTTAATGTCACCTGACAAGACAAAGGTGACATCAACCCAACAAATATGAACCCCACTTGCCACCACTACAGGGCAAGTGAGAAGAGTCAGACAAGCGACAGAATTGGCGAATCTAATAGATGTTCTGTTTCTGGGCAGTTGCGGGCTATTTTTAGGCTGGGGGGATCAATATCCATGGCCCCTTACCAGCCTGAGAATACCAGCTCTGAGCTTTAGCAAGGCTGGTTGCCAAAAATGGAGGGGGACCTCACGCCGTTTTTTAAAATTATTTATTTAAATAATTTTAAAAAACAGCGTGGGGACTCCTCTATTCTTGATAACCGACCTTGCTGAAGCTGACAGCTGAGGGTTGCAGCCCCCAGCTGTGAGTTTTGCCTGGCTGGTTATAGAAAATACAGGGGAACCCACGCCGTTTTTTTCATTTATTTATAGCGCAGGTGGCGGTTGATGAATACCCCCATCAGCAGCTCCTGCTGTCACTGTTATTAGCAGCAGCAGGGGTAGGCTGATGGGAGTACGGTAATAGTCCCATCAGCCGCCGCCTGCTGTCTCTTTTATTACTTAACTATAACTCCATTATTCTCCCTTGCTCACGCCAATCGCCTCCAGAACAGGGGAGAATGATGAGAGCCATGTTCAGCACCCAGTGTTGGGGAACAGCGCTTACTGTAACGCTTCTTCCCTGGCACCCGTCCGTGTGGTACTGATGCGGCACATGGTTGCCACACATGTGCCACACGTATTATGATACAGGAAAGATGTATATCTTCCACACGTATTACAAACTCGGACACTGACATCTCCGGTACCAGAAATATCAGGACGTGTGAAAGAGGCCTTTACGTTTGTCTGCTGTCACACACTAAAAGACGCTTTTTATTGCAAAAAATAGTTTTTGCATCATATTTTAAGAGCTATCATTTTCCATATTTTTATCCACAGAATCATGTGAGGTCTTGTTTTTTTGCGGGAGGAGTTGACATTTTTATTGATATAATTTTTGGGCACATTACATTTTTTGATCGCTTTCTATTCCGATTTTGGGAGGTAAAATGAACAAAACAGCAATTCATTAATTTCTTTGTTTTTGAGGGGGGGTTTATACCGTTCCGTGTGTGGTAAAATTGATAAGGCAGTTTTATTCTTCGGGCCACTACGATTACAGCGATTCCTCATTTATATTTTTTTTATGTTTTGCCACTTTTATACAGTAAAAACTATTTATTAAAAAAAATAATTTTGCATCACTTTATTGTGAGAGCTATAACTTTTTTATTTTTCCGCTGATGGGGTTGTATTGCGCCTTATTTTTTGCGGGACAAGATGTCGTTTTCAACGGTACCATGTTTATTTATATCCGTCCTTTTGATCGCATGTTATTCCACTTTTTGTTCTGCAGTATGATGATAAAGCATTGTTTTTTGCGTTTTTTTATTTTTTTTATGCTGTTCACTAAAGGGGTTAACTAGTGGGACAGTTTTATATGTCGGGTCGTTTTTTTTCATTCAAATATTTATTTAGCGATAGAATATTGATTTTTTTTTTTAATTATTTTTTAAAAATGTTTTTACAATTATTTAAAATTTATGTTTACTTTTTTCTAACATTTTTACTTAGTCCCGCTACGGGACATTAATTTTTTGCAGGCTGATCGCTTCTATAGCATGTAGATGATGCAGCATCTGCATGACATAGAAGCTGTCGCTGCACTGACAGAGAGACTTGCTGATCATGCACTGCGCATCATCAACAAGTTTCCTAGCTCTGGTCACCCGGATGTCATCATGACGACATCAGATCCCCATGGCAATGATCAAGACCCCTCGTTACGCCGCGGGGTCTCCGATCCAAAGGCAGAGGGGTTGTTAGCCCTCTGCCAGCTTCCGAAGTGCTGAGATCCTGTTCGATCGCAGTATTTCGGGGGTTAAAAGTGCCGGAAGCGGTCTGTGACTGCTCCTGGCACCTAGTGCCGGGTGTCAGCTGTCAGAATCAGCTGACACCCGGCTGCGATCACCCACACACCCCATGAGCGCGGACGATCGCGATGACGTAATGATCCGTCTATGGTCAAATTGGCCCAGGTCACATGGACGGATCATTATGTCCGATCTCAGAAAGGGGTTAAACATAGATTTCAAGAGGCCGTCCGTCTGCGGATGGTACACAGATGTCCTGAGTTGGGTAATCTAGAGAGCCTTACATAACTCACTCATTACTTTGGCATTCTTTGGTCTGTCAGAATCTCCCTTGGCAGAATGGTCTGGGAGAAAATATGGACTCTTCGGGCTGTATTCCTGACTGAGGAGATCCTCAGTGGTACCACCTCCGGGTTACATGTTGCATAGTCAATGACCACTAAGATATATTGGTGGCCTCTGGAGGACTTAACTAGGGGCCCTACAAGGTCCATGGTAATCCGGTCAAATGGGACCTCTATTATGGGCAATGGAACTAGGGGACTGCGGAAGTGGGGAACAGTGCAAGATCGACAATAATCTCCTGACGGCATCCAAGCCACTAGAACCTTTGAAGAACCTACTCTTGGGTGTTGTCTACTGTTGTGAATGAGCAGACGCTCCCTCTGGTGGTTACAGACAGTACTGAACCTTCCAGAGAGGAATGGCAATCTGGGATCACGGACTGGACTGATATAAGGGAGGTTCCCTCCCATGATGGTCGCCGGTGATCAATTGTTCTGGTCTCTATTGTGGTTCCTGGTTCATTTGGAAGTTTGCTTGTGTCTTGCCTGCATCTGCTGCTTTCAGATAAGATATTTTCTGCTTTTCTTTTTGTGCTTGCTATTTGCATTGTTTTCTGCACATTTGTGGAGGACAGCCAGGTCCCTCCTGGGGCCTGAGCTCCTCACAGTTTGTCTGTAGCCACTGTTGTTTTTTCATTTGCTTTTTCCTGCTTTTTCAGCGGCTGCAGCTAGGTTTTGTTCACACAGAGATCTGATTTAGTAGGTGGTGAGATCGTGTGATCCCAGTATTTTTGTAATCAGAATTGCTGGATTTTTGTAGGGTTTTCTGCGTTGCAGAAAGTAATCTCTCCTGTCCTTTCCTGTTGTGAATGGACTTGAAATGAGTTCTGAGCAGAGGCTCCCTCTGGTGGTTACAAGCCGTACTGGACTGTCCAGTGAAGATTGTGAGGATTGGGAATCAGGTGTTACTGACTGGTCTTATATAAGGGAGTCGCCTTCCCATCAGGGTTGCCGGTGATCAATTGTTCTGGTCTCAATCCTTGATTCCTGTTTCCTTTGTAGCCTGCTGTGTCGTGTCTGCATCTCCTGCTAACAGATAAGACATTTTCTTTTTGTTTTTGTGCTTGATTTTTGCATTTTGTCCTGCACTTCTGTGGGGTCCTTCTGGGTCCCCTCCGGGGGCTTTTGCCCTCTCAGTTTAGTTCAGCCACTGATTTTTGTACATTTGCTTTTTCCAGTTTTTTCAGTGGCTGCTGTTTTGATTTTGTTACACCAGAGAACTAATTTAGGTGGTAGAGGTCGTGTGATCTCAGGTGTTTTTGAAATTAGTAGAGTTGGTGCTTTTCAGGGTTTTTTGGGATTGCAGTAAGTGCCCTTCCTATCCTTTTCTATTTAGGTAGTTTGGGCCCCAACGTTTGCTCATACTATTTTCTGTCTGTGTCAGTATTTCTTCTTGTCTAATCGCCATTACATGTTTGGGGCTTTCTATGTTCTTTGGGGATCTGCTCCGGGCAGATAGCTTTCCTCTTTCTATCTTTAGGTGTAGTTAGTTTCTCAGGCTGTGACGAGGCGTCTAGGACCAACGTAGGAACGCTCCACGCTGCCTCTAGTTGCGGTGGTTAGTCAGGGTACTGCAATCTCATAGATTCCAACTGCTCTGGTGTATTTCCTTTTTTACCTGCACTCCTCAGCTACCGAAACATAACAGTATCACTGGCCCAAAAAATTGAATGGTACTCACAGAAGGGAAAAATATTGTGAAAGAAAAAAGGTTGTCAGAGTGTCAGAGATATTTTTCTGTTTGTTGCATTTTTTTTTTCCCCTCTGTATCTCTGGGTGCTGGGGAGGATTTTTTCTCTCAATGGAGTTTGCACAGTTGTCTGGCCGTGTGGATCAGCTTGCCACTGAGGTTCGGAGTATTGCTACCTATCTTGCTAGGTTGCCTGTTGTGGAACCTAGGATTCCCATGCCAGATTTGTTTTTGGGGGATCGAGCCAAGTTTCTGAATTTCAAAAATAATTGTAAATTGTTTTTTGCCTTAAAATCTAAGTCCTCAGGGAACGCAGCGCAGCAGGTTCAAATTGTCATCCTCAGGATTGGGCTTTTTCCCTGACACCTGGGGATCCTGTTTTGAGTGATGTTGATGCATTTTTTCAGGCCTTGGGGTTATTGTACGATGAGCCTAATGTCACTGATCAAGCTGAAAAAGCCTTGTTGACATTAAATCAGGGGCTTGATGACGCTGAGTTATACTGTCAGAGATTCCGTAGGTGGGCAGTCCTGACCAAATGGAATGACGACGCTTTGGCAGCCCTTTTTCGGAAGGGTCTGTCAGATAATGTAAAGGATGTTATGGTGGGATTCCCTGTCCCCTCTGGTCTCAATGATTCTATGTCATTAGCGATTCAAATTGAGACGTTTGCGTGAGCGGAGAAGTATGCGTGGAATAGTGTTGCCTTGTGAACCTGCTTCTGAATCCATGCAGTGTGATAGAGTGGTTTCTGGGACACAGCGTCATGAGTTTCGAAAGCGCAATGGGTTATGTTTCTACTGTGGTGATGCCTCTCATGCTATTTCAGTCTGCCCTAAGCGGGGAAGACGTTTTGCACGCTCAGTTGTCTTGGGTAGTGTTCAGACTAAGTTTTTATTAACTGTTACTCTGATATGCTCTCTGTCCTTATTTTCTGCTCAGGCTTTCGTTGATTCGGGAGCAGCTATTAACCTGATGGATTTTGATTTTGCTAAACGTTGTGGGTTTCCCTTGATACCCCTACAGAAGTCTATTCCCCTACTGGGGATCGATTCTACCCCTTTGGCTGAGAATAAACCTCAGTTCTCTACTCAGGTGATAATGAGGGTTGAACCTGATCATCAGGAGAGCTGCAAATTTTTGGTTCTGTATAATCTGCATGACATTATCGTGCTGGGTTTCCCTTGGTTACAGTCTCATAATCCTGTTTTGGATTGGAAATCTGTGTCTGTAACCAGTTGGGGCTGCCAATGTGTTAATACCAACACTCCTGTTTTTTCTGCCTCCCCCCAGGCTCAGGATGTTCCTGACTTTTTGATTGATTTTTCTGATGTGTTTAGCGAAAGTAAATCTGCATCCTTACCTCCCCATAGGAGCTATGACTGCGCTATTGAATTAGTGCCTGGTAGTAAATTCCCTAAAGGTCGCCTTTTTAACTTGTCTGTACCTGAACATGACGCTATGCGGTCTTATATCAAGGAGTCATTGGAGAAAGGTCATATCAGACCATCCTCTTCACCCTTAGGTGCCGGTTTTTTCTTTGTGGCCAAAAAGGATGGTTCATTAAGGCCGTGTATTGATTATCGTCTTTTGAACAATATTACTGTGAAATATCAATACCCGTTACCCTTGATTTCTGACCTGTTTTCCAGGGTGAAAAACGCTACTTGGTTTACCAAGCTTGACCTCAGGGGGGCATATAACCTTATTCGCATTAAGCACGGGGATGAATGGAAGACGGCATTTAACACCCCTGAGGGCATTTTGAGTACCTTGTGATGCCCTTTGGGCTCACTAATGCTCCTTCTGTCTTCCAGTCCTTCATGAATGACATTTTCAGGGATTTTGTGGATAAATTTCTGATTGTTTATTTGGATGATATCTTGATTTTTTCCAATGACTGGGACTCTCATGTGAAACATGTTCGAACTGTATTCCAGATTTTGAGAGAGAATGCTCTGTATGTGAAGGGATCAAAGTGTCTTTTTGGCGTACAGAGGATCTCATTTTTGGGATTCATTTTGTCCCCATCTGTTATTGAAATGGACCCGGTCAAGGTTCAGGCCATCTGTGATTGGGTCCAACCTACTTCATTAAAGGCTCTTCAAAGATTTTTGGGTTTTGCCAATTTTTATCGTAAATTTATTGGTAATTTCTCGGTTTTGTTAAACCATTAACTGATTTGACCAAAAAGGGTTCTGATGTGGTGAATTGGCCTCCTGAGGCAGTCTCTGCATTTCAGGAACTTAAGCAGAGATTCACTTCTCCTGTTCTACGGCAGCCTGATGTTTCTCTGCCATTTCAGGTGGAGGTTGATGCCTCTGAAATTGGGGCAGGTGCCGTTTTGTCCCAAAGAGATCCAGAGACCTCTAAAAGTAACCCTTGTGCCTTTTTCTCTCGAAAATTTTCTCCTACTGAACGTAATTATGACGTGGGTAATCGGGAGTTATTGGCCATGAAGTGGGCTTTTGAAGAGTGGAGACATTGGGGCTGGAGGGAGCCAAACATCAGGTGGTGGTCCTTACTGACCATAAGAATCTGGTTTATTTGGAATCTGCCAAGCGACTTAATCCTAGACAGGCCAGGGGGCCTTGTTTTTCACACGTTTTAATTTTGTGGTTTCCTTTCTCCTGGCACTAAGAATGTTAAGGCGGATGCCCTTTCAAGGAGTTTCCTTGCGGACTCTCCTGAGTTATCTGTCCTTCTGTTATTTTGAAAGAAGGTGTAGTTCTTTCCGCCATCTCGCCCAATTTGAGACTGGCTTGGAGGGGTGTCAGGAGGATAGGCCCGAGCGCTCCCCCTGTTGGGAAATTGTTTGTCCCGGACCATGGAAAAAGAGTGTGATGTCTGAGATTCATTGTTCCGTTGGCCGGTCACCCCGGGAATTTTTGGTACCAGAGACTTGGTTAGTCGGTCCTTTTGGTGGCCTACCTTGTCTCGTGATGTCAGGGAATTTGTGCAGTCCTGCGGGACTTGCTCTCCCCTCCAACCCTTTTGCTCTCGCTCTAGTGGTTTGTTGATGCCATTGCCTGTGCCCAAGAGCCATGGACCATATCTCTATGGATTTCATTTCCGACCTCCCTGTTTCTCAGAATGACCGTCATCGGGGTGATTTGTGATAGGTTTTCCAAGATGATACATCTTGTGCCTTACCTAAGTTGCCTTCCTCCTCTGAATTGGTACCTTTGTTCCTTCAGCACGTGGTTCGTTTACACGGCATTCCTGAGAAACATTGTGTCTGACAGAGGAGTCCAGTTTGTTTCCAGATTTTGGAGGCCCTTTTGTTTAAACTTGGTGTTCAATTGTCTTTCTCCTCGCGTTTCATCCTCAGACCAAGGGTCAAACTGAGAGAACAAATCAGACATTGGGGACTTATCTAAGATGCTTTGTGTCTGTGATCAGGATGACTGGGTCTCTTTTTTGCCTTTGGCTGAATTTGCTCTTAATAATAGGGCTAGCTCTGCCACTTTGATGTCTCATTTTTCTGTAATTCTGGGTTTTACCCTCGATTTTCTTCAGGACAGACGGAGGCTTCTGTCTGTCCAGGTGTTGACTCTGTTGTGGAGCGTTGCAACAATTTGGGACCAGGTAGTGCAGAGGTTGTCCCTCTCTCAGGAGAGGGCCCAGCGGTTTGCAAACCCGGCATGGACTGATGGTCCTCGGTTTAAAGTGGGGGACTTGGTCTGGTTGTCCTAAAAAAAATATTCCTATGAGAGTGGCATCTCCTAAATTTAAGCCTAGCTTCATTGGACCTTATAAGATCATGGAGATTCTTAATCCTGTTTCTTTTCGTTTGCTTCTTCAGGGACATTTAAGATCCATAATGTGTTCCACAAGTCCTTGTTGAAGGGGTTTGTTGAACCAGTGGTTCTACTGCTTTGCCTCCTGACCCGGGTTCTGTTTGAGGGCAATATGGAGTTGTGGTTGAGAAAATTTTGAATTCTCGTTTTTCTAGACGGAAACTCCAGTATTTGGTTAAGTGGAGAGGTTTATGGTCAGGAAGACAATTCTTGGGTGTTTGCTTCGGACATCCATGCTAGGAGACTCATCCGTGCGTATCATAGAACTCATCCTGACCGACCTGGTTGCTCAAGTGAGGGTTCGGTGACCCCTCTCAAGGGGGGGTACTGTTGTGAATGGACTTGAAATGAGTTCTGAGCAGAGGCTCCCTCTGGTGGTTACAAGCGGTACTGGACTGTCAGTGAAGATTGTGAGGATTGGGAATCAGGTGTTACTGACTGGTCTTATATAAGGGAGTCGCCTTCCCCTCAGGGTTGCCGGTGATCAATTGTTCTGGTCTCAATCCTTGATTCCTGTTTCCTTTGTAGCTGCTGTGTCGGTCTGCATCTCCTGCTAACAGATAAGACATTTTCTTCTTTGTTTTTTGTGCTTGATTTTTGCATTTTGTCCTGCACTTTGTGGGGGGCCTCTGGGTCCCCTCGGGGGCTTTTGCCCTCTCAGTTTAGTTCAGCCACTGATGTTTGTACATTTGCTTTTTCTAGTTTTTTTTAGTGGCTGCTGTTTTGATTTTTGTTACACAGAGAACTAAATTTTGGTGGTAGAGGTCGTGTGATCTCAGGTGTTTTTTTAAATTAGTAGAGTTGGTGCTTTTCAGGGTTTTTTGGGATTGCAGTAAGTGCCTTCCTATCCTTTTCTATTTAGGTAGTTTGGGCCCCAACGTTTGCTCATAATTTTCTGTCTGTCAGTATTTCTTCTTGTCTAACTGCCCTTACATGTTTGGGGGCTTTCTATGTTCTTTGGGGATTGCTCCGGGGCAGATAGCTTTCCTCTTTCTATCTTTAGGTGTAGTTAGTTTCTCAGGCTGTGACGAGGCGTCTAGGACCAACGTAGGAACGCTCCACGGCTGCCTCTAGTTGTGGTTAGTCAGGGTACTGCAATCTCATAGATTTCCCAACTGCTCTGGTGTATTTCCTTTTTTACCTGCACTCCTCAGCTACCGAAAACATAACACTTTCCTATTTAGTCAGCTTGTGGCCCCAGCGTTTGCTCAATCTGTTTTCTGCCTGCGTTTGTGTTTTCATTTGTCTAACCGCCAATATATGTTTGGGGCTGCCTATTCCTTTGGGGCCCTACTCCGGGGCAGTTAGCTTTCTGTTTCTATCTTTAGGTATAGCTAGCTCTCAGGCTGTAACGAGGCGTTCTAGGATCAACGTAGGAACGCTCCACGGCTACCTCTAGTTGTGTGGTTAGTTCAGGTTTTTTGCAACCATTAGTTACCAACATCTCAGGTGTTCGGCTGCCCTGCTGTTGTTCCTGTCCTCCTCAGCTACCCCATATAACAGTATCACCGGCCAAGCTGAAAATTATATGGTCCTCACAGAAGGGAAAAATAGTGTGGAAAGAAAAAAGTTGTCAGGTTGTCAAAAGTTTTTTTTTTTTTCTGTTTTTTTGCATTTTTTTTCCTCTTTTTCTCTGGGTGCTGAGGAGGATTTTTTTTTTCTCTCTCAATGGAGTTTGCCAGTTGTCTGGCCGTTTGGATCAGCTTGCCACTGAGGTTCGCAGTATTGCTACCTATCTTGCTGGGTTGCGGTTGTGGAACTAGATTCCCATGCCAGATTTGTTTTTGGGGGGATCAATCTAAATTTCTGAATTTCAAAAATAACTTAAGTTGTTTTTTGCCTTAAGGCCTAAGTCCTCAGGGAACGCTGCACAGCAAGTTCAAATTGTCATCTCCTGCTGCGCGGCGACCCTCAGGATTGGGGCTTTTTCCCTGACCTGGGATCCTGTTTTGAATGATATGATGTATTTTTTCAGGCTCTGGGGTTATTGTACGATGAACCTAATGTCAATGATCAAGCTGAAAAGATCCTGTTGGAAAATTAAAACAGGGGCTTGGTGGAAAGCTGAGTTGGGCTGTCAGAAATTTGAAAGTGGGCAGTGTTGGGCCCAAAAGGAATGAAAATGGGTTTTGCCCCCCTTTTTTTTTAAAAGGGGTTTGGTCAGAAAAAGTTTAAAAGGGTGTTTTTTTTGGGGGGATTCCCCCTTTTCTTGGTCCCCAATGATTCTATGTCTGTGGGGCCCTTTAAATTGGGGCAGACGTTTGCGTGGTGCAGAGGTTTTGCGTGGATAGTGTTTCCCTTTTTTGAGCCAGCTCCCGAGCCCATGCAATGTGATTTGGGGTGACTTTTGGGGGCCAAAAATTTATGAGTTTCGTTTGGGGCAATGGGTTTTTGTTTCTATGTGGGAAAGCCCTCCCATGCTAATTTTCCGGGCTGCCCTAAAAGGGGGAGCGTTTCTGCGGCCTCAGTTTTCCCCTTTGGGGAGTGTTTCAGACTAAATTTTTGTTTTAATGTTACCCCCCATTTTTTTCCAAAGTCCACCCTTTTTTGGTCAGGCTTTTTTTTCAAACAGGGTGGTTTTTAAACCCGATGGGGTTTTTTACTTTGGCCCAAAAGTTTTTGGCTTTTTTCCCCCCTGATACCCCCCGCGGAAGTCTATTCCTTTTTAAGCATTGTTCTAAACCCCCTTTGGGTGAGAATAAACCCCCCTTTTCTATCAGGGGATAATGGGGGGTTTTAAACCGATCATCAGGAGAGTTGCCAAAAAATTTTTGGTGGGTTTCATAATAGATGATTTTTTGTATGGGTTCCCTTGGGGTTTTTAAAATCCAAAAACCCTTTTGGATTTGAA